>JAVTVY010037898.1:0-16223 GCA_036873755.1 Hanleya hanleyi | reverse complement strand
GTGAAGCCTCGCGTAGCATCTTGGTAGCGGCCCAGACGTGGGAAGAAAGGTCCACGGTATACGTAGATGGTATTGTCTATGTGGATGACGTGTCCATCGAGCTCGCCGCTCAACACCCGTTTAAATTTGGTCCAGCCGTCACGGTGTAGCGTCACCGTATTCGATACGGTCTCAGCGGGCGACCAGCAAACTCCACGGTCTTCCACCAGGGTGACTTTATCTTCATAGACGTGTAACCCCACCCGGGGCGTAAGGGGCAGGATGGCTCGTAGGACGGGTGACATGCTTGGTCCAATGTCGAACGGTGAATGACACACACTCTGTCTGACCCTCGTATTTATAGTCCCCACTGTCAATACCACAGCGCCAGGGTCAATAGGGCACAGACTAGTGTGAGGCCAACCAGCCGGCGCTGGTTCCGGCGTGAGCGCTCCTGGTCCATAGCGCGAGCATCAAGGATGGCTGTCATAGCCCAGTAGTGGTGAGTGATGGCACGCCTCTCCATCGAGTGCACTCTGTGGAGGACCGCTTCTGTGAACTCGTTCAGGATCTGGCGTCGTCCCTCGTTGTCGTCGCCATCTGCAAACATGGACCGGACCACTGCTCGGTAACCCGTGAATGAATTCACCGCGGTGGCATGCTGTAAAATGCGAGTCGCACAGGGCTGGATCTCCGTCATGGCTCTGTAGAAATGAAGGTGTGTGATCCCGAGAGACGTGTTTTATAGACCATGTCACACATGCGCGCCTAGCTCTACGGGTGTAGTCCGTGATACGTACTATTCCGATGGGTTAGTCCAAAATAGAGAGCAACAACAACAACACAGATTACAGATCAATCCTTTTATTATGCGTGAACATCATAGGAATGCATGTACTGACCTGTCTGTGGGGGTTTCCCACAATGGCGTTCACCTTCGTGTCTGTTCGTGTACGTCCGTGTCTTTTCGGGTACGTCCGTGTCTTTTCGGTAAAGTCCGTGTCTTTTCGGTAAAGTCCGTGTCTTTTCGGATCGGTGACGTCCGTGTCTATCATCCGGGCACTTCGCGTCTGCGCCTGCATTGGGTATGTATAAGGGTCTTCATGCGTGCGCGCGCGCAATGCGGCTCAGTCGTACACCAGTACACCAGTCTCGATCCTCGGCTTGGGGTAGAGTGTGCTAAAAATAGATTACCAGCTAGCGTGCTATAAAAGGGAAGCGGCCTTGCCATTTCATCAGACACTCTATCAACCACCAAGATGTTCACTTGCACAACTTGCCAGAAGCAGTTTACTCGTCTAGATAATTTACGACGCCACGAGGCCTCCACCCACAACGATGGACTGTATACTTGTATAACCTGCGCACGGTCATTTAATCGGGAAGATGCTTTACTGCGCCACGAACGTTCAATTCATGGGCCACCCAAGCGTCCATGCGAGGATTGTGATCAACTCTTCAAACGACGCAGTCAGTTGCTGCGACACCAACGGTTGATTCATGGTCCGTCTCTACGGTTTGAGCGACAACTTCCTACTGAAGAGGAGCCACGGAAGGTGAGATCCAGTGAAGATAAGCCCGGGGAGACGAACGCCACTGGTGATGCGATGAAGGAGAGCCCGCCTATACCCACAGTTGAGAAGAGCCTGAATATCCAGCCGGACCCCAGCGTTACGGTTTCGAGTCCTGACAACATCGAACATTTTCTGGTGGAGCCCATAAATGTTCCTAGCGATCTCTTACAGGACAACCATCCAATCAGTGACATCGATCGGCGCCATTGGTCCATGACACGGTACTGTTTCCACCCTCAAGATATCTACAATTTCCCACTGACCAACCGCACCTGTCTACGCAGCTACGTGGAAGCCATCTTCAACGATCAAACTACGGCCTTTACATTGAATGTCGCTTTCGGGTACATCTTACGTCACAAAAGACGGACCAGTTACAGTATTATTATCCCAGTGCCAACAACCATGTGTTTGACCAGCCGGTCACCATCATTAACCGGGGGTCACTAGAGACGATGCTGGAGATACTGGACACCGTGGAACCCTTGAGATGGGCGCATTGTCAACGCCCCAACATTCAATGGGTGGTAGAGAGGGTAACCAATGTCACGTTTTTCCTGACCAAGCTGACCGATCACCCCCATCGGTTGAATGCGTCACCCGTGCACTGATGAATATCATGCCGTACACACACTCTATGTCTACATGCTGCTCGCTGACTTGAGCTCAGTAAACCCTTCTACCTAATGTGACAATGTGTTAAATAATAAAACATGGTGTTTGATATTTCAATTTGTTTTGCTGTGAACATACTAAACATACCCAGGGCGGCTCCCCCAGCCTGGGTATGATGTAACATTGGGGTAATAAACTATATAAAAATTGCTGAACTTGTTGTTATTCACGACAACCGCTATCCGATTGTATAATACTCCGCGCGCGTCACACACTTGCGATATGCGTCCGCGCGCGCACTGCCGGGGATGACGCGCGCACTTCCGGAGAACCCGCGCGCGCGCGCGCTCGCGCTGGGGGGCCGGGGCGGGGCCGGGGCCGGAAAACAAAACCCGGCGGTTGAACATACGGACGTCTAAGAGGAAACATTAGGAACTCTTCTATGTTTGGAGGTAGTTTTTTAGTGACGTCACAACCCCCACGTGACCTGCGCAGCAGAATGGATACGACACCCTAGTGTAACTCCCTCACCTAGGCTTCACATGGATACCTCACTCGATCCCATCAACCCACTAGGGGCCCACCTACACCCCAACACGTCTATTTCTATACTACGGCCAGACTGCGCATGCGCAGAATGCCGCTAGTTCAACCCCACACCCATCCCATCAGATGCCCCTTCACGAATGCTTCACTTTGATACCTCACTCGACCCCATTGGACCATTCGTGGCTCCCCTAGCTCCAACACGTCTAGCGGGACCCATACAGGGTCCAGTTTTCGACACTAGGCGACCACATCCCGACAGAAATGGCCAGTTTTCGACACCGGATGTGCCGCCATCTTGAACATACGTGCCGCCATCTTGGATATGTCCCATAATGCACCGGGTCAAAATACTCGCTTCTGATTTGACGAGAGCTCCGTGGCGGATTTGAAATACTCGCTTCTGATTGGACGAGAGCTCCGCATTGCATCTGCGCATGCGCAGAATGATATTCCTACCGCACACCCAACCCATCAGATGCCCCTTCACCTAGGCTTCACTTGGATACCTCACTCGACCCCATTGGACCATTAGGGGCTCCCCTACATTCCAAAACGTCTATGCGCATGCGCAGAATGACGCTATGTCAAACCCACTAGTCCAGTCAGATGCCCCCTCACCTAGGCTTCACTTTGATACCTCATACGACCCCATTGGACCATTATTGGCTTCGCTAGCTCCAACACGGCTATTTCCATACCCTTGGGCCACCTCGCATGCGCAGAATGCCGCTAGTTCAAACCCGCTAGTCCAGTCAGATGCCCCTTCACCTAGGCTTCACTTTGATACCTCACTCGACCCCATCGGACCAGTAGTAGCTCACCTAGCTCCAACACGGCTATTTCCATACCCTTGGGCCATCGCGCATGCGCAGAATGACGCTAGTTCAAACCCGCTAGTCCAGTCAGATGTCCCTTCACCTAGGCTTCACTTTGATACCTCACTCGACCCCATCGGACCAGTAGTAACTCACCTAGCTCCCAACACGGCTATTTCCATACCCTTGGGCCACCGCGCATGCGCAGAATGACGCTATTTCAAACACACTAGTCCAGTAAGATGCCCCCTCACCTAGGCTTCATTTTGATACCTCACTCGACCCCACTGGACCAGTAGTAACTCCCCTAGCTCCAACACGGCTATTTTCATACCCTTGGGCCACCGCGCATGCGCAGAATGACGCTAGTTCAATCCCACACCCAGCCCATCAGATGCCCCCTCACCTAAGCTTCACATTGATACATCACTCGACCCCACTGGACCAGTAGTAACTCCCCTAGCTCCAACACGGCTATTTCCATATCCTTGGGCCACACGAGTTGTCTCCCTTGCGTCAATGTGTGCAGATGGCGCTACGGTCGACGCCGTGATGTGGGAAGGGCGTCCCCACACCATCCTGGAGCCGCCATTTTGTTTGTTGATTTTCTGCGGAGATACACGGGACAATAAACGCTCGACCCTAGGGTGGTACAGATGCTAGACTGATGCTATTAACATGGTACAACACCTATAGATTATGTTTATTATTATTATATGGCTTAGAGGGTTTTTGAGGGTAATGTGAGGGTTTTTTCTCCCCGTGACCTCCCCACCGCCTCGTTTGCTCCCTTGCGCCGCCATTTTGACCACCCCACACGCCGCCATTTTGACCACACTCCCACATCAGCCCATTAGATGCCCCTTCACATAAGCTTCACTTTGATACCTCACTCGACCCCATCGGACCATTTTATCTAGGGACTACTTTTTCTCCGCGGAAGCAGACCGAATCGCCGCCAGACATGACCGCATCACCGCGGAGGAATACATCTTTGACCTGGGGCACGTGATATGCAAATTTGGAACTCTCCTGTGCTGGAGGTAGCTTTTTGGTCAGAGGTCAAAATACTCGCTTCTCATTGGCTGTGTGACCCCCACGTGACCTCCACAAAATATGCAAATTTCTGAGGTCAATGTGAATCGAAATGCTCGCTCTATACTACTAGGGTGTAAAAAGTAGAATAAATAAGAAAGTAAACAAACAGGTGCGACGTTTCCGTTTCCACTCCCAGAAATCCACTAGGCCGCCAGAGGTCAGTTTTCGCAGCTAAAGTGAGTTCTGGGGCTAAATTTTGGCATCTTTCCTGTGAGTGTCATGAAACCACAGAGTTCTGTGTACAACAATAAATATAGCTTTGTGACTTTCCGGTAATACAAAGGCACGAAAGACCGATCACAGATTTATATTAGATTGTGTTTTGCCATGTTTCTGTCTGCCAGATCGAGATCATCTCCCGGCGGTTATATTACACCAAAGAGCAGGCGGAGGACCAGACAGACGAGGTGACCACATTACGGCAGAAGAACGAGTCCTTGGTCTACAACATTCTCCCGTCTCATGTAGCCAAAGACTTCATAGGACGTAACATGAAAGACGAGGTGAATTTAACGTATTAAAGTAATTGGCTACTTGCTTTATTTTTGAATGAATCTACAAAACAAATTGCGAAGTAAAAGAAATAGTGAAGATTTGTTCCACGCTACGACCTGCTCTGAGTGCCGTTATCGCACCACCACAGGCCCGAGTTTTGCGGGGTGTGGACGGTGGTATTACGGTGAAGTGTCGAAATATGGGATCTCTATATAACCCCATCCTTTATATAAAACCACAACAAGGTGGGAACCGCACTTTGGGTGAATCGAGAAATACACGGTTTACCGCCAAATAAAATACATCAGCATATTCTACAAGTATCACTTTATATATTAGTAAATTTGTTCAGTTTTTACCCCGAGGCCAAAATCGTCGCCATGTACATCCATCCGTACGTCCGTTAACGCATTCTGGGCAAAACCGCTTGAGACACAACCGCCAAATTATGAACACTTATTTATCTAGTGCTAAACCAGACGCCTATCGAAAGTGGCTCCCCTCGGCCCATATTTTACAGAGTTATACCCCTTTACAGATATATTTTTTTATATTTCTGTCCTATATGCTTGAATGTAACCAACTATATCTGCAGAACTGTGTTCGATACAGCTACTATATTTTGGAAACTTATTTATATTGTTGTATTCTAGAAGGCAACAAAAAATTAATCGCCTCGGCCCTTATTTTATAGAGTTATGCCCCTTTTCGGATGCAGTTGTCTCTGATTTTGTGATATATGCTTGAATGTAAGCAGTATATATAATTAACTGTGTTTGGTACAGCTCCCAAATTATGGGGACACTTTTTTATCCAGTTGTAGTCTAGATATCTACAAAAAATAGTTGTCTCAGCCCATATTTTATGGAGTTATTCCCCTTTCGGATGTAATAATCTCCAATTTTGTGATCTGTAATTGAATATACAAGTTATACATGTATCTGCAGATCCGTGTTCGGTACAGCTACTAAATTTTTGAAACTTAGTAATCTAGTTGTATCCAAGAAGCGTACAAGAAAAATAGTCGTCTCAGCCCTTATTTTATGGAGTTATGCCCCTTTTCAGGTGTACTAATCTTGGATATGTTTGGATGTAACCAGTTATATCTGAAGAACTGTGCTCCCGACAGCTACCAAATTTTGGAAACTACTTGAAACTACTAATCTACTTGAATTCTACAAGCCTACAAAAAATATTCCTCTCGGCCCTCATTTTACAGAGCTATGACACTTTTTTTTACCCCTCGGCCATTTTTGGCCTCGGGGGGATTGTCGTCGCCCCATACGTCCGACCGTTAATGCATTTTAGGCAAAACCGCTGGAGAAACAAGTACCAAACTTTAACACGTATTTATCTAGTGCCTAGTCCGATGCCTATCGAAAGTGGCTCCACTCGGCCCATATGTTACAGAATCATGCCCCTTTACAGATACGTTTATTTCTATTTCTGTCCTATATGCTTGAGTGTAACAAATTATATCTGCAGAACTGTAATACTTGGCATGCTTAGTTCTTTACTCCATACACTGATCTGTTGATACATCCATACACTGCAAATTGTAAATTACTTTGAGCTTGATCCTCCCACATAGTACTATCTCTTCCGCAATTCACACTACACATGGTTGTCAATCACTTTGGGAAAGCCGAGGGGTTGTGATTAGATCAATCTCATGTTTACCTTTGCCGGGCGCTTCAACATCCAACGTAACTGTCCATCCATCCCAGAACATCAAGATTATGGCGGGCTTCGTTCTCAATTCTGATTGGTCAGTCGCGACACGCCTCCGGCAGCTCATCAGTGTGTGACCTCTTTGTCGGAGGCGTGTCTCGACTGACCAATCAGAATTGAGAACGAAGCCTGCCATAATCTTGGTGTTCCGGGATGGATGGGCAGTTACGTTGGATTTTCAATCGCCCGGCAAAGGTAAAAAAAATTCCACAAATTTACTAATTTGACGACGGGAATATATAAAGTGATATTTGTAGATATATGCTGATGTATTTTATTTGGCGGGAGGCCGTTTATTTCTCGATTCACCCAAAGTGCGTTTCACACCTTGTTGTGGTTTTATATAAAGGATGGGGTTATATATAGAGACCCCATATTTCGACACTTCACCGTGATACCACCGTCCACACCCCCCCAAAACTCTTGTTTTGCGAGCCTGTGCGCACCACTGAGTGACGTTTTTTCATGTTAGCGGAAGTGAGTTTACTTTCATAAAACTTCGCACAACGTCATCGAAATATAAGGTTGATGCTGCGGGTAATTCTAGAGAATCTAGTAAATCTGTCCTTGGACTAGATGATCTTTGTAGTTCCCGAGCCTCTACGAAATCTGTAGGCCAAGGCTTGTCGTACCCTGAAAACCGGCGCCATCTGTCCATGGCCTCCTATACGTGCAACATACATGTAGCAGCAGAATGGAAACGAAGCAAACACAAACGCCCCCAACGATAGTATAATGGTCGGTTAAGTTTCTTTAAGGTCTAACCTTTGCAATATGAACCTGTTAAACTGAGTAAACGATGTAAATACTCCTTTAACGTATCAAAGGGTATGTACGGTCAGTGTAAGCTGAATATAGCGAAACACATATTCTGGTATCATGGAGACATTCACGACAACAACTGGTATAGTAACATGATTATATTGTGAGCATTCGAAGAACGTCTTACTCAAAAGAAGACTACACTCTCAGAAATATTCAGGTAAAAGTCCTAAACTGATCAGGTTGTATATCCACAACTCAATTTCAGGGATTTTGGCTGAATTCAGGGCTGAATTTCATGAAAAAGATCCCTGAATGAGGGGATTTTCCCTGAAATTTAGGCAAATTTATCACCCTGACTAGTAAGTTCCCGACCCTATTCAGGTACGTAAAATCCCCTAAAATTCAGGTAAATTTAGCTTTAATTCATGGATAATATACCTGAATTTCAGGAAATTATCTCTGGATTTCAGGTAAAATATCTGAAATTGAATTGTGAATGTGCAACCTGATTTATTCAGGATTCTTCCCTGAATATTGTGTACTATTACTAATATTGTGAGAGTGTACTGCACAGAAACATTCAGCTGCTGTTACCACGTTTACACAACAACTGAATATCGGCATGTATGAGGGCGGATACCTGCCATGTCTACTATCGTACTAGTGCCCTATTTTCCATGGCGATGGTACGATGGCACGATGCGGTGATACGATGGCACGGAGAAATTAACAAAAATGAATTCATTTAATTTGTTTGCACATGATTCTCTTTAAAACAAGCTAATTGAACAACTCTTCCGAAGCGCGATGGCATGATGGTACGATGATGCAATGCGATGGGGGTACGATGAAGAAATTTTCCCCTTACCATGGCGATAGTACGAGAGTACGACACGGCAGTTATCATCGATTATAAGTATGGAAACTGGATTCATTTCCATGTGCCTATAGTGATTTTTTTTTTTTTTTTTCGAAATAGGCCAAATTTGCTACCAATATAGTGTCTAGACACCTCAAAATGGGATAACGTGAACGAAAGATTGATATCTACTACAACAGAACCAGGACCACATAGCCGCTCCAATGTGGAATAGATCTGACGAAAAAGAGCCCGTCATATAAATCTTGTTTGTATCTTCATATTGTAGTGGCACATTCTGTTGGAACTACACTCACAAGCGACAGACGGCGCCGTTAATTTTTTTTGGAGTTGTACGAGAAGTACGGTACATGGAATGAGAATAGTTTTCAATTGTCAAATCAATTTCCACTCACTGAGTTTCTAGATATAGGCCTACCCAAACTATTCTTTTCGCCATTTTTTGGGGTCTACGGTATGTCTTCTCACAACAAAGCAATCCGCTAAATATTTAATAGTTTAATGAGCTGTGAATATTGTGAGAGTGGTCCATTTCTCGACGTCGGTAATTAAACGAGAAAGGTTGAACGGAAACAAATGTCACGTCTGCTGTTAAAAATAGCGTAGTGGCTTGATCATGTTTATGTGTAAAATACTTTGAAATACTGTTCGCCTGCTGCTTCCTGCGCCAATTATAATACAAAACCATTAATTAAGTCAGCTTGAGACCCCCTGTTGAATACATGTACTCTCTAAAAAAAGTTGAGTGAAATTTCACTCAAGTAAGAGTGGAAATTCATCCCACTCAAAACTTGAGTGAGATTTTCACTCAACTTGAGTTACTTTTCACTCAACTTGAGTTAAATGCACTCAACTTGAGTGACATTCACTCAAGCACAAGAGTGGAAATTCATCCCACTCAAGTTGAGTGAACTTGAGTGGTTTTAACTCAAGTTGAGTGAAAAGTAACTCAAGTTGAGTGAAAAGTAACTCAAGTTTGAGTGAACAGGTACATTTCACTCAAACTTGAGTGGAACAGTTCACTCAAGTTTTTTTAGAGAGTAGCGAAAGTCCGTTATACTGATGTTCATTCGTTATCTATATTATATATGTATGGACTGATAATAATTTATTTGGTTTATTGTAGGAGCTTTACAGTCATTCATATGACAACATTGCTGTGATGTTCGCCGCATGTCCGAACTTTAACGACTTCTACTCTGAAGATGCAATAAACAATAACGGACTCGAGTGCCTCAGATTTCTCAATGAGATTATATCCGATTACGATGAGGTAAAAACTTACACGAAATCTTACGTTTAGTAGTGTAAAAGTAGGGTCATCACGCCAAATGATAATGATCTGAATCAGGATCAATGACATCATTGTCGGAAGTCACAACATCACCGGAAGTGATGTCATCAATGGAAGTGACGTAACACAAGAACATGAGTAGGATCAGGACCAACTCGCGCCTGGCTTTATGGGAAGATTTCTTTTGAAGTACTTATCTGTCCTTATTCGCATGCTTAAGGAGTACTGTCCTTATTCGCATGCTTAAGGAGTACTCGTGGATACATATTAGGAGTATATTACACGTCTACACTTCTACACTGATTGACATAGAATGAGAATTTTATGGAGTTCGTAAATTCATCTCTATGGACCAAGTACCAAGTGACTAACTGTGGCGACGATTCTATACTTACTTCATCAAATTCACATACTTAATTCTGATTGGTCCAGTCCTTGAACCTAGACAAGCTTATACATCTTTGACCGTGTCTGCACATCTTTGACCCCGTTTGTACCTCTTTAACCCTGATTTTTATCCCTATTCATTGATTATGGATATCGAATCTGTTACAGCTTCACTCACTTCTGAACTTGTCTTCCCGATTCCACCCTGATCATGACCTGATCCTGCCCATGATATTGTGTTACATCATTTAATGATGTCACTTTCGGTGATGACGCCACTTTCGTTGATGATGTTACTTCCGGTAATGACAATTTTGATCCTGATCCTAATCCTGAGCTTGATAATCTGGTGTGAGGGCCTTTATTTCTACACTACTTACTAATACTATCTGCAGCCTTACTCGGCCATTATCACTACATCGTGTTTTTTGTGTTTTTTGTGAATCTCTAATGTCTTAAATAGACTTAAGGTTTAATCAAGTTTAAGAGTGGAAACCTACTCCAGTTGATTGAAATTCCCTCGACTTGAGTGAAATTCACTGAACTTGTTGTAATTTTTGTTGAAAAATCACTCAGACCCAAGTTAATAAATCACTCAAGGGCAGTGAGCAATTCAGTAAATTTATAGCTAGTAAATGATTTCAATCAAGGCAGAGTGAACAGCTCTGCAGTTTAATTCTTCAGTCCAGAGACTTGGGTGTGACCAATTGCTACTTTTACATGAGTGAAATTTCATTCATGTATACATAGACAGTACCTGGGTATGTTTGTATAAAATTGAATACACTTAATACAGGCATAAACAATAACCATTTAATGAAAGACATTCCTGGTTCTGCATTTTCGCACAGCAAGTCAATTTCTTCGTTAACGCTACGAACTAGTCTTTGTAGATTAGCCCACCAATTGTTTTCAGGGGAAGACAGTACATTTATCAATATAGACACGAGACGTCATTGACCTCGATTACATTTGAATTTCGAAATGTGTCGTAAGAGTGGGTTATTGATTTATTGGCCTATTTATCGACCGTCATTTTGGGGGAAATATTCCGTTGCTACTGGGGGACGACGTCATTCTACACACAATCGGTGCGTAGGTTTTCATTGGTTCGTAGATGAAAGTTACACCTCGGATTTTTGAAGACTTCAGCTAATCTAATATATCAAGGCTAGTCCGAAGTGTGGACGCAGAAGACTTCGTGTATAAAGTTGTTATGATATATGTGTTTGATTCATATGTAAGAGAATACCTGGTACTGGTAATATTATTGTTGCTCATTGTTGTTTCTACCTAAACTTTAGCTTTTGGAAGAGCCTCGTTTTCGATCCATCACTAAGATCAAGACGGTTCAGGCCACTTACATGGCGGCGAGCGGCATGATGGCGGTTGATAAACCGGTAAGATAACACTTTTAAAATATCTGTTGAATGTAGGCTGTCGAACTTTCTGATATGATATGTGATATCAGAAGTAAATGAACTAGAAGTCTGCATCCTTACATTCACCGTACTCTATACGGCTAATGCACAAAGCTTCCGCAGTCTAACCGTGCAGCTAAGTGGAGAAAACCGGCTCATACTAAAGGAAGGCCGAAAGGAAGGCGGCCTTCCGAAAGGAAGGCGGTGGATAAAAACATATGTTACAAGGCTTAGCGGGGGATAATTTATGCCTAGATGTATTACTTGTGTAAATTTATACCGATTTAATATATTTGTAGGTACCCACAACGTCATACGGCCACATGAATCGCGGATAATACTTCACGGCCGTCTCGGCTGGCGATAATCAAAATGGCGGCCGGCTGGGAAGGCGGGTGCATCGAAAAACCGGATCGCTTCTCAATTTACAATTACGGAAATGAACATTAATATACTAGGAAGGCATCGCCTTATTCAAAGAAACGCGAATGAAACGCAAATTTGATTCAACTGTTTTATTAAATAATAATAATTAACAATAATAAGAACAATAAAGGTTATGTACAATTGTGTCTGTAGAAAATTATAATACAAATTAATCCCCATGTGTCTCACAACACCAGTCCTCCCCATTGCTAATTTCTCCGGCGCATGATTGATGTTTCCATACATTACAAATACGTTACCGTTGGTAAAATCACATCCTATCATATTCTCGAACAAATCCGGCATCCCACATGTACAATTTAACAATATTCTATAATTCGTAAAATTGGACAAAAATGGGAGTTGGCTAGTTTTGCTGGTACTTTCCTTTGGAAAAGGTGTGACAAAGCCACTCTCCAGGCAAGTTATTAGATGTCAAAGAATTTGTTTGAAAGATGACCTCTGTGTTCCCTATATAATTTTTGAAGCAAAATTCAACAAGATTCGCGATGGCAAATAGACCACAGTCGAAATTATTGGGCTGTTGCTGAATGGTTGGAATTTTGACTAAGAAATATTTTTTACCTTGACAATGGGATGCCGAAAGTTGAATTTGGAGAGAAGAAGAAATATCTGCCATTGAATTTAAACTGTCGAAAAGATAAATAGTTTTTTCTGATCTTTGACACAGGCCACCCAGTGGTCCCTGCCATTGTGATGAATTTGAGCGGATGGGGCCGAAAGAGGTTTGAATTTAATTTTGTATGTCCAAGACTCATACTCAGTAAGTACAGGAGATTTGTTAGTTGGTTCAAGACCGTCTAGTTTAGGAAATTGCTTTTTCAAAAGGGATTGAACTGCGTTCATTATGTCGGAGCATATTAATCCGTTGTTGACTATTGTGTCCTTGTGTTTGACGCTAAGTCCACACACCCAGGGTGCCGGTCTCTCGTCAGTGCCGTCTATTTTAAAGTCATCACAGTCCATCAAATCGTCGATAACAACGGGGTCGATAGGATTACCTGTCGGCTTGTCTTTGTCCGTCAAAGAATCGGGGAGTGAACTAGTTTGCGTCTTTTGATCGGGATCGTCAAGTCGAGGTTTTTTGTCACCCAGTCTGGTGCTGCATCTACGTCAACGTGAATGTCATTAGCTCGGGGTCGTTTTCTACCAGATTTTTTGTCTGCCCTCTTTCTACTATTTCTAGAAAGCTGTCGGAGGTTGATGCAGCGAGTTTTACTAGAATCTACTACCGAGTCACCTATGTACATTTTTGCGGCCAAAATATGATATTTCGTCAGTATCAGTTTTTATGAGGTCAACAATTTTGTCAGGCTGTAATAATCGCGTCGGTAACACTATTTCGTCAGTTGGAATAGAAACGTACTGGAATTCAGATTTTAAAGTATAATTTCCGATTCCTGCAAACCCGCGCATGATTTCCGAATAGTAGTAATTTTGAAGATAGTATAAACTTAAAACAATGACGTCAGCGGTTATTTTTTTCCAATCAGTTAATCTTTTCAACAGTGTTAAAACTGAAAAACTCTCCTATAGCTTGAAATTTACTTTGATATATTTGATAAATAAAAACTTCAAAGATCTGCTATTGTAGGCGCCTATACATTTGATTTATTCGATGATACCGCTTATTTGTTTTGTTTTTTCACTGATTGCACATTTGTGGACTCGATAGGCCACAGTGCATGCGCTTAGTACTAATCTCACAAACAACAGTGTTGACTATTGTCTCCGTGTTCGTCCTTGATCACCGGCCGGCCCCAATAGACAATAGGAGACAATATAATCCATGCAGACTTTGATCTTATTATGCTCATTCGTTAGGAAAGTTAACTAATAGTGACATCTTTGAGTGCTAAACAACAAAGCGGTTAGCCAATACAATAATAAAATAAAGTATCTAATGAAGTCATATCAAAAGAAGTGTTGAGAGCGCTAAAAGTGGACAATACATGCATTTAATTTTCACAATCCAAAATAAAACTTCTTGTCATTGTTAATTGATTCATTTTAAAACAATTCATTATGAAAATAACACCGAATAAACGTTGATCTAAATCCATATTTGGATAAGGTAAAGTAATATTCACTTTAGTATTTGTTAATTCATTCGCTAGTCCGTAAGTATATTAATGTTCATTTCCGTATTTGTAAATTGAGAAGCTATCCGGTTTTTCGATGCACCCGCCTTCCCAGCCGGCCGCCATTTTGATTATCGCCAGCCGAGACGGCCGTGAAGTATTATCCGCGATTCATGTGGCCGTACGACGTGGTGGGTACCTACAAATATATGAAATCGGTATAAATTTACACAAGTAATACATCTAGGCATAAATTATCCCCCGCTAAGCCTTGTAACATATGTTTTTATCCACCGCCTTCCTTTCGGCCTTCCTTTAGTATGAGCCGAGAAAACCTGCGCTGGGACGATGCCTTACAGTAGACTAGCTATAGAATGCACTGGCGACGGCCTCCCTGCTTATAACGCACGACGTGACGTAGTTGCGCAGTAAGATTGGTATGTGTCGTGTTTGCGCAGATAGTTCAATACAAAAGTCTAGTGTTGCATCACGGGAGATGAGCTGATGCTGAAATTGAATATCTAAGTCTATGAAACGTACAAAACTAGTCACACCGATCTCCCCCCTGCGTGCATTTGTATTTCGTCCAACCACAACAGGGAGATCTCGAAGAAGCGAGTTTCGCAGGATGTGAGCGCATTTCGTCTTGTGTGTGTAGACTGTTTGACGAGTGCCAGTGCCGTCTAGCTAGTCTAATCTAACGATATACACTTCTGGTTCATTTGCTTCTGGTGATAAACAGATATACAATTGCAGTGCGAAACTTATTACACTTTTCCATGGAAGAGTTTGATTTTCTTCTTTTTTACATATAAACAGCAGAAATTCTAGGTTAGCATGTTTACATCATAACTTTAAAGATGAACTGTTGCACCTGTAAACCTGTTTGTGAATTAATATATTCTGGTGGCCTTAACTATTATCGTATGTGACAAGGAATCTTTTCTAATCTCTCACCAGGGGGCGTCTATCCGGGAAAGATGGCAGCACTTAGACGATCTCGTACAATTTGCCTTCTCACTCAAGGTGGCGTTGGATAAAATCAATGCGCAGTCTTTCAATAATTTCGTGCTTAGAATAGGTGAGAAAACACACCATTGGGGTTCCAGATACTTCATTCTTATTCAATCTAATTTCAAGACAAGCCGATAAACTTTCAGACATGAAGACACTCCTTTTAATAGGCCAACACATGCAATAGTTGATCAGGATCTGGGGTGGAATCTTTTAGAGACGGTCAGACTTGGTACATTCCGACTGAAAATCGACGAAGTGAACGGACTATTACCCGCACTAGATTCAGTACGAGCGGGTATGCCTGTCATCGATTCACATCAATCAGTTGTGACCAGGGCTAAAAATCTCGGCCGAATCATACGGTGGCCCATGCATCGTCTTTTTGTATAGTTCTTTCACATTCTTTATTACTGTTCCTGATTTTATTGGGGTTTTTCCTATTTCTCACTAATTTTCTACAAACAGTTTCTAGTTTATTGCGGAATGTCTTTAGATTTCTCGCATTCTTAGTAACGTCATCACAATTTGGTCAACTTTTTTCAACCGAAAACCAAAACTAAATTCTTGGAAACGTTTACCCCACGGTAGAAACCTTTACATCGCGGTTGAACGTTTTCACCGCGGTGTAAAGACATCTATCGCGGTTAATTGTTTCCAAGAATTTAGTTTGGTTTTCGGCGAAAAAAAAACAACAAGGTGTTGTAGAGATAGCTTTATACGCTCGTTAATGTTAATCCCTGGTATAGTGAAATAGATCGTACATGACAGTCGATTGCCTCATCCGGGTTACTTCCGAGGCAACTGCACTAAATCGGTTTTGGCCCGAGGCTAGAACTTCGGAAATCTCCGGTGCATGCTCTGAGATCGTCAGACTGGGTTGAGATTTAGAACGAACAAGACGCATATATAGAATTCGGGCTGGTTGGAGGGAAGATTTTAATGGGGGATATTGTAGGCCTATATCGTGCTAGGTGTTGCTAGGCGGGGCGCACCTATTTCTACGACATCTGGCGTCAGTTTATAAAATTAACTTGTAACGGTTGAGAATTTACGCCTTTGAACCAGACTGTGATAA
>JAVTVY010037897.1:0-17341 GCA_036873755.1 Hanleya hanleyi | reverse complement strand
AACAAAAATAAAAAAATAATTATAAAAAAAAAAAAAAAAATACCTTTTACTAGTACTAATGCCAATACCTTTTACTGGTACTAATGCCAATACCTTTTACTAGTACTAATGCCAATACCTTTTACTAGTACTAATGCCAATACCTTTTACTGGTACTAATGCCAATACCCTTTACTGGCACTAATGCCAATACCCTTTACTGGCACTAATGGCAATACCTTTTACAAGTACTAATGCCAATACCTGTTACTATTTTACTAGTACTAATGCCAATATCTTTTACTGGTACAGTTTTGACGATTTAATACCTTACCTTGCAGACACTGATCTCCCGTGTACCCAGCAGCACACCTGTGGTTATCAACTATTGGACAAACACCGTCCACCTTGATGCATTGACTACTATTCCAGCAGTTCCCACAGGTGCGATTACAGCACGTCCCCCACATCCCTCGAATACACCCTAAAATGAAATATACGGAATAAAAGTCAGCATAACTTACCGCTTTTTTGAGTCAACAAAATACAACCAAGGTTATTCTGAATGCATTTGTCACCACCACCATACATACAGATTTAATTTTATGTTGATGTATTGTATTTACCAGATTACAACCAACGAAAAATGAATTCTAATAAATTCGTTCTGTTTAGATATTTCACATTCTGACCAGCGACATAAGCACACAGAATATATACTTACTCCGGAGAGAATAACAGAAATCCTCTAAGCATAAATTATTGAAAGCAATTGTTTGTTTGTTTTTCGACTCAGTTGCAAATCAAGTCCTTAGATGAGATTTTATCTTTGATATCTCTCTCTCTTTGTACTCTCTTTAGGGAGCGTGTCAAAAGTTTTGACGTTCAAACTAAAAGAATGCGTCAGAAAATGAACAGGTGAACGTTCTTTTTCTTCCAGCAAACGAACGTTCGACAGTCAGAAAATGAACACTACCCCGTCAGAAAAAATGAACTTCAGAAAAAGAACGTTCTTTTTTGAACGTTCAAATTAGTATGTATGATAGGTGTCAGAAATCGCTGAAGGGCTCACAATACGGCTATCGTGTGTCGACTCTTATTAGAATGAAAAAAAAAAAAAAAAAACGAAAACAGAACACTCGAAAAGGCAGCGCAACTGTATTTATATTGCACTAGCTTTCGTAGGTATATAACCCACTTCCTCTGAAGAAGTACTTTTCTTCTTTCAAAGCAACTATTGCAAAGATTTGACGTTTATCTACCGCAAATTTAATAAATGTATTTAATGTAATAAAAGTTTCTTTCGTGCATATTCTGGGGAATTATTTACCGGGAACGAGCGACATATAGGAACTAACGCGCCGCGTGTATCATTTTTTTGGGAGAAAACGAGATGAACTATATAATATTAAACTTCGACAGAGAAATATCACCATACTGATTTGGTTTTATTAAAAGTCCGATGTCACCAAATATCGTAAAGAATGATACAATAATCGGGTGAACAAGTTGGTGAATTAAGCCCCTTAGAATGTTCGTAATTTGAAGAAATTTGATAGACAAATAAAGACTTCGTTGTGATATCAAACCACACATTATTATATTACGTATTTGTATGACATTTATAAACAGATTTGATACATGGCATTCGACGGATGTTGATCGCGATTGTTAACTTATTTGTCAACCGTATATGCTAAACCCCTAGGCGTCCCCCATCGTCCTGTCTGACCTGCTCTGTATATTGATCGTGCGTAACGCACGTGGGTCCCCGTCTGCCCAGGAGGCCCAGAAAGGGTGAAAGCTCAAAGTCGGTTGCATACAGAAACCTGCCTTGCGATGTATACTATTATAAAATGCGTGGAGTCAAATCTACTTTCCCGCAGCGCGGCCTTCCTCTGTTATAGAATTTATTGTAACTTACCATGTGCTTTGCATTGTTATATACATGTATTCAGTGCATTCTGTAAAACCTAGAGTGGTGTGTCCGATGTCTGCGATTTTGTTTAATAAACGGATGATATATGGAAGGACAATGATAGAATTGTTTCTCTGTTAGGGGCCTACTTGTCCCGGTCACGGCTTCAGTGTTTTGTCGCCACCTATTATTATCTTAAATTATCTGAAATCGTTGAATGCTGCAAAATAGATAACTGTTAATTGATCTTTGTTTATATAAGAAAATACGTGTGTTGGCTTTTTTTGTTTCAAGTCAGTTTCGCTGTTTTATAATTCCGGGTAAATAATTTCCCAGAATATGTACGAAAGATCCACTTTTATTATATTAAATACATTTATGGAATTTGTTGTAGATAAACGTCAAATCTTTGTCATAATTGCTTTGAAAGAACGAAAGTACTTCGTCAGAGGAAGTGGGTTATATACCTACGAAAGCTAGTGCAAAATAAATACACCTGAGAAAATGAACATGCGAAAACGAACGTGCGAAAATGAATGTCAGAGTGCATTGAAAAATGAACGTTCATTTAAAAACGAACGTTCAAAAAAATGAACGTTCAAATATGAACGTTCGACTGTTCATTTCCTGACGCTGATGTGTAAAATGAACGGCCTGACGCATGCGGAAATGAACAGTCGAACGTTCAAATATGAACGCGTTCGCGTCAAAACTTTTGACACGCTCCCTTAGTGCATGAAATGATTTTTGAGAGAGAAAGTAATCCCGGTTATCGACTGAGCTATGACGAGCCGAAGGTATTACAGGTCGAAAACCACCATTGAGTTTTGCTGGGCCTAAGACTATAATCAGGACTTGATTTCCGATGAAATTTGATTGGTCACTATACCGGACTGGACGCGAAATGGTTTGTGATATATTTTATTATTTCTTTTTCTATAATATTCAACACTAAAAAATATCCAAACACCCTTTTAACATTTTAATAGGGAAAATAAGGCCAGTCTGATTGTCCACTACCCATATTCGCTGTGATTAGGGCGGGCGAAATGATCTAATTTCTGGCATCCGTAGCTCGAGAAAATGGTAGAGAATGTTTGCTGAATGTTTTTTTTTGTTTGTTTTGTTTGAACGGAAAAGTCAGGCTACCGGGCGTGGTAAGTCATTTGTGGCGGCAAATAAAAGGGAACACAGTTTTGTCAATATGTGCGCAGCCGATTTACTACATATTAAGTAAGGCTGTTTTTAGTGATTTGTGACCTACACTCAGTGTTGCGCGCTAAAGGATTTATAATGAGGAAGTGATTGCCACTGTGTGAATATGCATATAAAATTATGAAAGAACAAATTGGTCCCGGCTAAACGTCCCGATGCTCTACCGACTGGACTGATTTCTGACGTCATAGCCCAGTCAGTAAAGGATCGGCGCGTTTAGAAGGGGTCGTGGGCTCGAATCGCGCTCACGACCAGTTTATTCTTTCTCTATTAAAAATCATATGGTTTTCCAAGTCGCGTAGTGGACGGCATTACGCCATATCAAGTAATCATTTCTTTCTTTAGTCTGTAATTTGGAAACGGAACACATTTTAAATTTAATTTGGACATGTCGGGCGCAGGTGCCTATGACCTTCGACATAGTTTCGGATAATACATGGTTAAATCAGGTATGTCTGATGCACAGAATACCTCATAGCTTATAACGATAGCCCGAAATTCTTGAGTTCCACTGATAAGTTTGACGTAATACACGAGTGGTGTAAATTCGAAAAACGTCAGGCGCATTTTAACTCCGTATTTCGGCTCTTTATTTTGCCAACATCAGGAGTGATGATGGCGAAATGAAGAGAACCGAAATATACACGAATACTCGTAATGATGGTATGTCAATCAATTTGAGCTAAATTATAACTGAATTGATTACATGTCTACCTCACCTTTGAATCCATGGATCTGAATGGCATCGATCTCCACAAAGAAACTACTGGCCGTACAGTCAACTTCTATCCGCAAAGCGTCTACTTCACAAGATAGAGTCTGTAATGCATAATGGCACCTTGTATGGAAAGTACTCCATGATGGAACTTCTCAACTGACACGTACTCAAATCTAACATGGCTATCTGAAATTATGTTATGCTACATTATTATGAATATCAGTGATAAAAGAGGAACAGTGTGCGAAATGTAGAGTTCGGTGAAAAATGACTCGAGTGTTCCTGTCCATCATGTCTAGATTAAATCATGTTTGGCATACCAAGCCTGGTAGCCTGGTTTCCTGTTGGTAAACATCACTGGTCTTAACTTCAACAAGCAGCCAGAGGATGCTAGGTCCCCCGCCGAAATGGCAGCAATATTTTTTAGCATTGTTGGTCTTAGGGGATATACATGAGGGAGGCAACTGCTGCTTCATAGGCAATGGATGTGGAAGGGTCTTTCTGCCTTGCCAAGTTTTAAGATCAACTCAGAACGATTGACTGAAAGTTGATTGCTTCTGCGATATAGTTTCCATGCAGTGAAGCACCGAGAAGCATCCCCAAGTGACATCTCAAGGCATTATCTGCAAACCAAATTTGACGAGAAGCTGAAGGCATCCTCAACCTACTGCCCGGAAACCAAATTTTAAATTGCCACCAGTTGTCGCCACCTGTAGGTGCAAGTGAGCGAAATGCAATCCCAAGCATCATCTCATGGCATGGTAGCCTACATGTATTAGCCTATAGTATCCTCTACAGGGGCCGGGCTAATGATCGGCTGATGCA
The DNA here is from genome assembly GCA_036873755.1 of Hanleya hanleyi. Classification (NCBI taxonomy): domain Eukaryota; kingdom Metazoa; phylum Mollusca; class Polyplacophora; order Lepidopleurida; family Hanleyidae; genus Hanleya; species Hanleya hanleyi. Next base: position 12,686 of record JAVTVY010037897.1, on the reverse strand, counting down.
GCAGCAACAACATTTTCCCAGTTAGACGGCAGATTTTGAAATCAAAAACGAGGCCGTGCTATGTCATCAGTCAACTGAGACAGTCACGTGGTTGTGTATGAAGATTGGGGTGGGTCTTATCTAATAGTGATCCAATGAAAATGCTCGTATTAGTTTAAAATGGCGGGGTCGAATGACCAATCACTGAACGGGAGACAGCTGGAACAGTACGTTGACACTGTCTGTTAATACAGGGGGCGTCGGAAGCAAATTCAAAGTGGTACGGCCACTATCATTGCACTTTAGGTGAGGATCCAGGGGCCGCCCAGGCCCCAGATGCTCCTGGGGTCTAGATCGCCGAAGAAGCGTTCTGAGCGATTTCTGGCGTCAATCAAAATCACTCTGCATTGAAGTGTATTTTTAGTTCTTTCCTAACCCTTTTACCATTGAAAACGCAATCGATGGTGGTTTTCTGCGATGTTGAATTACAAAAATTGGGTATAGTATAGTACTGTATCCTAGGCACATCGTGTAGAAGTAACCGAGATGATGCATCGATAATGTATATCAAATTTTACATTGAGCATTTGAACAGTTTCAGAGATACAGATCATTAATGATTTTACATAAATTAAAGATGGTTGCCCATCCTTCCCATCACTCAGAGGAACTAATGTGGTTATTCATTAATGCAAGTCTCTTCATACATCGATGCTGTAAATCAAGTTTCGTATAGAACATTTGAATGGTATCCGAGATAAACATCATTAAAGATTTTGAATAAATTAAAGATGGCCGCCAAGATTTCCGCCCAATCAGAGAAACCAGATCTGTCATTCATCGTAAGTCTCTTGACGCATCAATGATGTATACCAAATTTTCCACTGCGCACTCCAACGGAATCAGAGATAGATCATTAATGATTTTGCCTAAATTAAAGATGGCCACCAAAGGTTTTCAGTCAATCAGGTCCCAATTCAAAGTATCTGGATGTATTGATGATATATACCTACCTTCATATAAAACAATTGAATGGTAACCGAGATATGTATGCTATCATTATCGGTTTCGTATGAATTAAAGATGGCATCCAGGGTTCCCAGCTAATCAGAAAAGCCTGTTTGGTAATTCGTTGAAAGTTGCTTGATATCGATGATGTATATCAAATTTCGTATTGAACAGGTGAATGGTTTCCGAGATATGGATCATTATCCATTTTGCATGAAATTAAAGATGGCTGCTAAGGTTCCCACCCAATCAGGTCCCAATTCTATAGGCTTCTGGTCCTTGACTGGGCAAATAAGCATACCAAATTTGGAATTCATCAGCGAAACAGTTTTCCGGCTATCTCGCTCACGAACGGACGTACGGACAGACGGACGTACAAGATGATGACAATACCCCATGGCCAAAAATGGCCGAGGGGTAGAAACATGGGTCTGTGCCTGATAAATTTTAAGCCTTTGGGGTTGCAACTCATTCATAGAAAGCTCCCTGTACATGAACAACTGCACTGACAACTGCATGCCATTATCTGTCAGTCTGAAGACCAGCAAGGTTGAATTCAGTTCAATTCAGGAAATTGATCATATGCACAGTGTGCACCCAAACATTAGGAACATTAGGTAATATACGTGTGTAGACAAATGATTCGTGCAGAAGCTTCAGGGTAAATCCTATGATGTGCAATACAATTATTTGTTAGCAAAATTGAAGGGAATGTTGTCCTTCGTTTAAGATGACACGAAATTCAAAAATCAGGGATTCAGTACTGCGGGGATTTCCCCGCCAGTTATTTCACATTATACTTCTGAAATAAAATATGGTTTATGCAAAAGCTTTAGGGTAAATCATATGATGTGGAATAGAATGATTTCATATAGCAAAATTGAAGGCCCATTTTGACTGGAACGGACAAGAAGAAGAGAAACTCAGTGGTGCCACCTTCAGGCGGATGTTGCTGAAATGCAATACGGACTGGCGTCCTGTTGCAAGGAATGCGTATTCCGAATTTCGGAATAACCCAACACAGCATTAGGAAGTTATCGCTTCGAACAGATGTACACGGAAAAAAATCTATTTTGACCCAGTGGCGCCACCTTCAGGCCGATGTTGCTGAAATGCAATACGGACTGGCCTCTTGTCGCAAGGAATGCGAATGCTGAATTTCGGAAGAATCCAACAGAGCGTTAGGAAGTTATCGCTTCGAACGGACATGTACGGACGTACACGAACATCCACGGACTCAAAGAAGCAAGAACCAGTGGCGCTACCTTCAGGCAGATGTTGCTGAAATGTAATACGGACTGGCGTCTTGTCACAAGGAATGCGTATTATAATTTTGGAAGAATCGAACAAAACTTTAGGAAGTTATCGCTTCGAACAGACGTACATGTACACGGACATCCACGGATGCAAAGAAGCAAGAACTAGTGGCGCCACCTTCAGGCAGATGTTGCTGAAATGCAATACGGACTGGCCTCTTGTCGCAAGGAATGCGAATGCTGAATTTCGGAAGAATCCAGCAAAGCGTTAGAAAGTTATCGCTTCGAACAGACATGCACGGACGTACACGAACATCCACGGACACAAAGAAGTAAGAACCAGTGGCGCCACCTTCAGGCAGATGTTGCTGAGATGTAATACAGACTGGCATCTTGTCGCAAAGTAAACATATTCCGAATTTCGGAAGAATCCAACAAAGCATTAGGAAGTTATCACTTCGAACAGACGTACACGGACATTCACGGATACGAAGAAGCAAGAACTAGTGGCGCCACCTTCAAGCAGATGTTGCTGAAATGCAATACGGACTGGTGTCTTGTCGCAAGGAATGCGTATGCCGAACTAAGCGTTAGAAAGTTATCGCTTCGAACAGACATGCACGGACGTACACGGACATCCACATACGCAAAGAAGCAAGAACTAGTGGCGCCACCTTCAGGCAGATGTTGCTGAAATGCAATACGGACTGGCGTCTTGCCGCAAAGAATGCATATTCCGAATTTCGGAAGAATCCAACAAAGCGTTAGGAAGTTATCGCTTCGAACAGACATGGACGGACACACGGACATCCACGGACGCAAAGAAGCAAGAACTAGTGGCGCCACCTTCAGGCAGATGTTGCTGAAATGCAATACGGACTGTCGTCTTGCCGCAAGGAATGCATATTCCGAATTTCGGAAGAATCCAACAAAGCGTTAGGAAGTTATCGCTTCGAACAGACATGGACGGACACACAGACATCCACGGACACAAAGAAGCAAGAACCATTTTAAAGTCCCCGGCCGCGTTGCGGCGGGGGACAAAAAGATAAGGATAGGTCATCAGGCAAAATGTTTGCTCTGGAAGCCACGTTAAACACGGCGCTAAATACAAAGTAAAAACAAAGCTAGATTTATAGCTTGTTAACAAGCCCTTCATTTTCGGAGAAATATTGTGCTGCCATTTAAAAATATTCAGATGTCGGATGTATGTAGATAATCAAAAACTCAACATGTCTTTCGGGAGAACTAGGCGGAAAGAACACATACCGTACAGACATTTTATCTACATGGAATTTCTCGATTCTATATACTATTGTTCCTGACCTGGACATTATTGAACACCTCAGTTTATTAATAATGTCGGTATTCAATGTGTACTCCGGTGGGCCTTTCTCTACTGTGTAAGATCAAGGCCCCGGGGCCAAGCCATTCTCTAGCTGTAGTTGCTGGACGGTTCATATTTTTCGAGGTCATCGGTCAGAAACAATAAAATAGTTCGATACTCTGTGCTTTTATATTCAGCTCTTGTTTATCACGAACTATCCAGTTTTAGCTTCAGACGAGAGACCGAATCTCATAAGGGGTCTACAGAAACGGCGGTTGTTGTGAGTAATCTGCACGCAAAGCTGTTAGCAGTATTTCAAAACGAAAGTGGTCGCTTCGACTTTCGGTCTGGCTTGAAGCTAAAACTGGACAGTTTCTTATCAACAATAGCTGAATATAAAGATAAGATCATACAGAATCGAATTATTTTATTGTTTGTGACTGAGGGCTTTGAAGAATATGAGCCGTTCAGCATTTTCCCCACAACTACAGCTGGGAATGGCTTGCCGTCGGGGACCTTGATCTTGTACAAAGGCCCCACCAGAGCTAGTTATTGTGCGAAGCCATAAGGCTTTCTTCAGTTCTACTGCACGTAAAGGATATCATTCTAGTGATGGTGTTTGTTTGTTTATAGAATTGCTTGCATTTCAAGTAATAAAGCGTATACGTATACCAATGGGTACCAATTATGCACCGATTTGTGTACACCATATCTGTTCTCGTAGGAATATGCCTATATGCAGAAATTCTACAAAGTTTACCATATCAAACTCGAGAGATAAGAAAGAGGTGGGGAAAGTTCACGACGTCTGGCGAATACAAAGCAGTCATAATCCGTCAACTAGATCCTCAAGGCTATTATATGTATCTATGTGTAACAGGACTTGCATACAGAAATAATCTGACTTGACAGGACTGGAACGCACTAATATCAGCGCTGAATTGCTCACAGCAGGGCTGATTTCAATTAAACTAAATTATCAGCACTTCTTTGTACATGTACCAACCTGATAAGTAGGCCCTATGAAAACAATCATGGAGCACTAGCCCCATCAATATGCAATGCCTTATATAATAAGGTATAAGCAAGCACACCGAGCCTCCCTCTCCCCCATCAATATCAGATGAGTCATATAGGTATTATACAAAGACTTTGATCAAGCTAAGAAAACACACGAGTACTAAAACAGAATTGGATTTGAAGTCTAAACTCAGGGAATTGCTCAATGCAACTGAAATTTTGTGATGTCAGTTTTTTCAACTGTGAGCATAAATACAGTGCTCCAGATAAGGGGCGTATTGGCGTAATTTACGCCTACAAAAAGTTCAAAAACGCATGCATGCTGAAATCTAGGCGTAACAAATACGCCCGATAAATAGCTGATACGCCTTATCGCCAAAATCAATGCGTAAAATTTCTCTAATGAACGATGCCGTCAGTCCGTTGACTCGGTCTCCTGATCTCAGCAAGGCATATCAAGGGAGACAAATCTGTCTCCGGGGGTGTTTTACGTTGTTGTCATATAGTTCATCAGCAATACCCTTGCACGGAGACTGGAGAGCTTGCCGGAAACAGTACCGTTGCTATAGTGAGCAGCCATTTTTTTCACTGCAGCAATCACATCATGTGTGATTCGGTTAAAGATGTCCGGGACACGCAAAATAACCATTATTACTGCTTTTACCCCTCAACCCATAGGGCTGCTGGGTCTTGTGATCGGCATGTACGTCCCTTTGTCCGTGCGTCAACAACTTGTCCGGACCAGAAGTTTTTCAGAACCGTTAATACTCCTGGTATGACAAGCGATACTCCTTCGAACAAATTTGGAGGAGTATAGTACTCCTCATAAAAAAAAATTATCTGGAGCACTGTAAATATATGCCAAAATATTCACAGAGCTATAATGGAATATTCATAGAGCTTTCCAAGTTATAATATTGATTATTCATAGCATTATGCAACTACCATTTTGAACATGAAGCACCAGAGGCACTACAACCCCTCAGCCCCTTAATAGTCCAGACCAAGATGTTTTGATGGATGTATGAGTTTGGATGCATAGTATTGAGTTATGGCATTTGTATACACCTTTGTATGAACCACTGATTGAGCCACTGGGCTAAATAAAATCAATGTCTCGCTTCACAGACACTTGTTGAAGAAAACAAAAGATGCAAGAGGGAGGCTTTTTCACTTATTTTTCCTTTTATCCAGACCAAATATAGCCATCTTTCTGGCAAACTGATGCAGTAGTTTTTGCATGAAACCAGCAATGTTCTTTGTTTTACCGTACCTTCAAAAATACTATTTCCTGCAACTAAACAAAATATCAAACAACTTTTTGACTAAATTTTCAAGTACATAATTTTAGTAAAACTCTGAGGGTGAAATTTGTAAATACAACCAAAACAATTGTAAAAAAGATAATTAGGGGTGATACAGTGGCAAGAGAGTGAGGCGATGCCTGCGAAGCTATACATTTTTTGAATCGGTAATCTTGTGACAAGGTGTCCGCATTGATACGTTGAAAACAAGGAGTTTACTGGTTGACTCGTGAGGTATTAGCTGGTATGAAAATGGAGGGGATTCTTGTTTTGTATGTGTAGAAGTATGCTTACATGATCACCACCCCCACCCCATAATCATGTTTCTCGCACACTGTACACATATGGTATGACGTCTCATGTACGGAACCCTTTCGAAATTCCTGGAAATCAGCCGGTGCCACCTGTAGATGCAAGGACACAAAACGCAATCCCAAGAGACGCCTCAGCACATCTGAATAAGGGGTCCTCAAGTTTTTGCCCGGAAACCAAATTTAGATTTTGTCACCAGGTGACACCACCTGTAAGAGCAAGTGGGTGAAACGCAATCCCAAGCAACAGCTTATGGCATCAAATTTGAGAAGAATCCGATGAGTGGTTTTCAAGTTATCGCCTGAAAATGAATTTCGGATTTTGCCACCTGGTCATCCGCATAACAAATCTGAGAAGAATTCGATAAGGGGTCCGTAAGTTATTGCCCGGAAACAAAATTTAGATTTTGTCACCAGATGGCGTCGCCTGTTAGCGGAAGTGGGCGAAACACAATCCCACGCGACATCTAATGGAATGTTATATGTATAGCAAATTTGAGGACAATTCGATATGTTGTTCCCAAGTTATTGTTCAGGAGACCAAATTGGATTTTGCCACCAGGTGGCTGGCGTCACGTGTAAGCAAATGTGGGCGAAACGCAATCCCAAGCGACATCTCATGGTATATACATTCCAGATTTGAAGAGAATCTGACGAGCGGTTCAATTTCTTGCCCAGAAACAAATTACAAATTATTCCACCAGGTGTCGCCACCTGTAGGCGCAAGTGGGCCAACCACAATCCTAAGCGACATCTCATGGCATGGTATATACATAACAAATTTGAGAAGAATCCATTGAACGGTTCTCAAATTATTGACCGGAAACAAATTTTGGACTTTCCCTACTAGGTGGTGCAACCTATATGTGCAAGTGGACGAAATAAATCCCGAGCAACAGCTCATGGCATTGGTATATCCATATCAAATTCGAGAAGAAACTGATGAACGGTTCTCAAGTTATTGCCTGGAAATGAATTTCGAATTTTGCCCCCAGGTGGTGCCACCTGTTAGCACAAGTGGACGAAATGCAGTACCAAGCGACAACTAATGGCATGTTATATGTATATGCATACAAAATTTGACCCGGTTCTCAAGACGTTATTGCGCGGAAACGAATATCAGATTTTGCCACAGGGTGGCGCTACCTGTAATCGTACGTGGATGAAATACAAGCGACACCTCATGGCATGGTATATACATGTATGCATACCAAATTTGAGAACAATCCGACCAGCGGTTTTCAAGTTATTGCTCGGAAACAAATTTTGGACGGACAGATGGACAGACACAATAAAGGACGGACGGACAAGCGAAATCCATTATACCTCCCTACTATCTAGGAGAAGCGGGTGTGAAAAGCGACAAGATATTCACATCTTTGTGGAGAAAAATCTGTGAAGTTATGATCTTATACCCCTGGCCTGAAACTCGATGTCGGATAGGGCTTTTGTCCAATGAGGCTTTTGTCCGTGTTTTGTTTGTTCGCTGGGGCTTTAGTGCAGATCCCAAAAAGAATGCTGTACTGTTCTCATATTATTCATCATTATAGCTTTCACTTATCGGCGTACGAGAACACATTTTGTTGTTGTTGTACAGTAATACAATTTTTGATTGTTGTAAGTATACGTTTTACTTTCGTAATCAAGTTGGATAGATTCATTTCATGAACACCTAATAAATAATTTAGTTGCTCCATACATTTATTCAGACAATATAGCAAGTAAACATTGGCTTTATTCAATGTATCATTCAGAAATAAAGCCTGTGTATACTGTAAAATTAGATCTATAAGGATCAGGTTATCTCCCCTGTCATGCATGCACAAAAAAACAACTAATTTTCTGAACATGTAATATGTGGATATATGGAGATCAGGGGAAACGCTTGCAACATTCCATAAATATTTCGAAAATAGAATGGAAAGAAAACATTTCTGAATACAGAGAAATTATTATGTAAATGATTCGACCACCACTAGATTTTAGAAACTTACCATAAGAAAATGTTAAGAGGGTCTTGAGAAACAAGCCTTAATGGCGAAAATTCCTAACACCCAAATTTCATGGAAAATGAAAATTAATACTGGCAAAGTGAAATTTCACATTATTTTCTAAAATGAATTAGACTTATACCGGTTTTATTTAACCCTACATGGCCTGGGAGGGGCACTTTCCGCCCCCCCCACCACCTTGTTGTTTTTTTGGGGGTCCTACCTCCGAAACGACAAAAAAATTGAGAGCTAAAACTCCGAGACTTTTTAGATTATCATATTGGGGTCATTTTGAGCCTATTTGCATGACCCCCCCGCGAGCAGAGGATCATGGGTAAATTCAATATGGCCGCCATGTGAGGGTACCAGGAAAGTGATGTTTTCGCCATATTTCTTAAAAAAATTCGCAAAAAAAAATCAGCATGTTGATTCAACGCGATTCTATGCATTTATAGGCTATCATATTGGGGTCACTTTGAGCCCATTGGCATAACCTCACGAGCAGAGGATCATGGGTAAATTCAAAATAGCGGCCATGTGGGGTACCAGAAAAAGTGATGTTTTCGTCATATTTCTTCAATTTTTTTGCTTTTCTGTACGGAAAAGTGGGTAAAATTTATTTTATTTCATATCAGATTATTATTTACTAAAAAAAACAAAAATGAAAAGATTTCGAAAAATTGTCCAAAAATGCTCTTTTTGAAAATGACATCATCGTGGCAGCCATCTTGGATTTTTTTTAAATTTTCGTTTAGAGCTTGACCCGAGGATATAGTGTGGTAAGTTTCAGCCCTCTAGCCTTAGCGGTAGCGAAAATATATAGGCGCCCAGGCTGTGGTACACCCCAAATCACCCAGGCCAGATAGGGTTAATACTAAATTACTCCCCGAGCACGCTTTCTAATTAGAATGAATTAGCCCCACTAAATCACTTAACAACAGCTTCTCAAAATCTGTGGATTAGCAGACGACATATTTTGAGCTGGAAAGTAGTGCCACTGGAAAATTAATGATTACACGCATAAAATTAGATAAATACAAATGTAACTTGAACATATCAGACTTGAAACTGTACACGAACATTAAAAACACAAAAAGATGGACACTTCAGAACTCTTTCTTGTGGAGTAAGAACTCTATCTTGTACTGTGTTAGCAAGATGAAGAACCGGTCAATTTCTTCAACATTTCTATATGTATCTCGTGGGTTCGGGTCAAACATACATGTAGATACATAAAAATATATGGCCGTCCCTTTAAACTGTGGTCGAAGGGTATTCGACCAAGAAAAAGTTGGTCGGAAATTCTTGCGACCAAGAAGTTTTGAAGGGTATACGATCGATCACGAAAAAGTTGGTTGGAATTTTTTGTCGAAAAAAGCGGCCAAGAAATATATGCCCCCTCCGACCACGTAAACTGTGGTCGAAGGGTAACGGACCAAGAAAAAGTTGGTCGGAATTTTTTGGTCGAACAATGCGACCAAGAAATATATGGTTGATATAAAGTATGGTACAGTTCGACCAAGTATTATCTGGTCGAACTCCGGCCAATCAATATATTGTCGCTTCAACCAGGAAAAGTGTGGTCGGATAATACTTGGTCGATCACGTCTATACCATAATTTAGATGGTCACAGGCTACACAATTTTTCTTGGTCGTTTCGACCATTTTGTTCTAACAGTGTTTGGCTTCACAGAAAAGCCTCCCTCGGCATCTCGCATGCAGAATAGAATACGAAGGATTCTACGACGTCTCCTTGGTACAGTACCGACCAGATTAAAGGTTCTACCTAACGCATTAGGGATTAAGTCCGAGCACGTTACGATTCACAGCATGCCCGTTAGTAGCCTGCTAACGCGGCCTTAGAATGCGTTAGGAGAGCGTTACAAGCAGGTTAGCTGTGAACAATGAGTGCGTTCGATCGCTAATTTAACTGTCTCGTAGGCTCTTCGAGCGCGTTACATTGAACAATAGCTGCGTTATAAATTTTTAACGACCTCTCACCTCCTCGACAACGCCTATTTTATAGTAATGCATATATACAGTATATATGTACTTAAAAATAAACCTAACCTTAAAAACTACTCAGTTAATTTTGTTTTGAGTTCACCGAATGACGGTCAATGTTCATTTTTGATCGTCGGATGTTGAGGTAATCAACTTACCCTTCCGGTTAGATTTTGCTTGGTGAATTTATTATCTATTTCTACTTGAGGTCATATTGAGCCCAACTAGCGGTCACATTGAAATACCTATGGCCATGTCATTATATAGGAGTTAAGGCAATTATACCTGTTTGAGGTGAAATTGTTGCGGCGTATTTTTAGTTAGAAATGGTGATCATGGTGCACATATGACATATTTTCAAGAAATGTAATAAATAATCCAAGAACATATTTTGATGCGTGATTTATTTTCTGAAAATAAATGGACGAAAATGAATAAGGGCGCTTGTTACCGTATATTTGGTAGCGATATACGGCATATTTGTATGGTTTGTATTTTCTCATACTTAACCTCATACCTACTTGCTCTTACCAATGTACTACGCTCTACGTTTCTTGTGGGTTCAGTCATAATATTATGTTGTAACTGATAAGTTTACTCATAATAATACCCTATAGAACGCTATAAAGAGACACAGGACAGTAGTCCGTGAGCTACTAGGGTCACCTTGCGCACCCCCCCCCCCCCCACTTCAGACCGAAACTTTTTTTTTATGTACTTTAGGACATGTCAAATAAGAAACAACTTGTTAACAGTCGATAAACTGGGACTCACTACCCCTTTAATCACTTTGAAATTACCCCTGTGTTAAAAAGTACAATTTTTGTGAAAATAGGGGGTAGGGTTACAAGAATAGTCTTATCTTCCATAATTATTATCCAATCTGTATAATGTTGGTCACATATTATTCAGCATTGATTGCGGCATCAAATATTTACAAGATACTATTACTATTTGTTGGGTATGACGTCACACAGGGACCATACATACAACAGTATGAGTAGTAGCGAAAGCTGGCATTTGGGAGTGCGTGACGGTGTGTTTGAGCGATTGAGGGACCATTCTTGGTCCGAATGCGTCGTGTGAGGTGTCAAAGTGAAGCCCACGTGTGTAGACCACGACTCGAGGGATGGCCGCATGATCTGTGACATCATTGTGACGTCATCAGTAGGAGTAGTAGCCAAAGTGGGCAATTTTGGGGGTGTGAAGGAAGGTGTTTGGGGTAGAGATGGACCATCCGTGGTCCAAATGGACCGTGTGGGGTGTCATCTTGTAGCTCTCTGCATGTAGACGACGAATGATATGGTTTTTGTTGGAAGTCGCATCGTGCTACTTATGCGCAGTTGGGCAGTAGTAAGGAAAGATGTCATTTTGAGCGTGGGCAATGACATGTTTGGGTAATCAAGGGACCCATGTTTGGTCCAAATGGACCAGTTCGGGTATCGTAGTGACGCTTTCGTTGGGTAGAATCGGACTGGCGTGGTTTTATTGGAAGTCGCACCAATCTGCGCATGCGCAGTTGGGATGTAGTAAGTAAAGTGGTAATTCTGGAGGTGCGCAGGGGTATATTTGAGAGATTGAGGTTCTATATCTCATCCAAAGATGGAGTCTATGGTGTCATCTTGAAGCTCTTGTGGTGTAGACCATGACTTGAGGGATTTCCATGTCGTCTGTGACGTCATCAGTACGAGTGGTAACGAAAGCGGCCATTTTAGGGATGCGAGGTGATATGTTTGACAGACTGAGGGACCATTCTTGGTCCGAATGGGACATGTTGGGTATCATATCGAAGCTTTTGTGGAACAGCGTCCGACTGGTCCAATGTATCATAGAAGTAGGGGATATGGCTAGCATGAGCAGGCAGTAAATATTGGAAAAGGGGCACTGGAATGGAATTTTAGACTCGAGGTGAACCATCCGTGGTCCGAATGGGTCGTGTGGGGTAGCGTCGGATTGGACTGGTGTGTAGACTAGTATCATCGTTCTGCGCACGCGCAGTCTGGCAGTAATATAGAGATTTTATCCAATCAGAAGCCGCCATTTGAGAAACTACAGAGCTCGGAGCTGTGGGATGGATCGGTTGAGAACTTGGAGCTCGGAGCTCTTGAAGTCGGAGCTCTTGGAGTCGGAGCTTGGAGGTCTTGGAGCTAGAAAGTGACGTCATCGCAGGCATGCGCACGTACCTGTGATGCACCCTGTACCCTATAGCCCGTAGGGCATAATGTACGCCAGGATGCGTGCGATGACAACAGTCCAATCCGAGGCTACCCCATCAGCCCTTCACTACGAAACCCCACACGAACCATTCGGACCATGAATGGTCCACCTCGAGTCTGAAATTCCATTCAAGTGCCCCTTCTCCACTATTTCCTGTCTGCACATGCATACCATATCCCTTACTTCCACGATACGCCAGACCAGTCGGACGCTGTCTTACGTAAGCTTCAATATAATACTCCACACGTCCCATTCGGACCAAGAATGG
>JAVTVY010037896.1:0-16538 GCA_036873755.1 Hanleya hanleyi | reverse complement strand
CTTATTTTAATGATGACTGTGACCCTGTATCTCTGGGCACCGGTAATTGTCATATAAGTAGCCTGATGTATGCAGATGATGTTGTGCTTATCTCGTCCACTGAAACAGGCCTACAAAAATGCCTAGATGGAGTAGATCAGTTTAGCTCAGACTGGGGCTTAGACATTAACATAGATAAAACACAGATACTAATATTTAATAAATTGGGAAGAGTTGTCAATACAAGTCTTCACTACAGGGGCAAAATACTGGTACACACAGCCAGCTATACCTACCTGGGAGTAGTCTTCCGTGCCTCTGGTAGTTTTACACAAGCTAAGCTAGACCTCCATAACAGGGCTCTTAAGGCCTATTTTAAACTTTGTAAACAGCTAAACTCACTTTCAGTTGATACTTCTACAGGTCTGCATCTCTTCAACCATACAATTAAACCCATTCTAATGTATGGTAGCGAAATATGGGGAATGTTCAAATTATCAAATTCAAAGGGGCACCCCTTGGACTATTTTTCAGACTGTACAGCTGAAAAGCTACATATCAAGTTTTGCAAGACATTGCTGGGAGTACATCAAAAAAGTGTCAATACTGCAGTTCTAGGCGAACTAGGTAGCTTACCTATGTATCTGGATATTATCTTAAACATGGTTAAATACTGGTATAGAGTCTGCTCTGCAGAAAATGGCTCCCTCTTACATGAGGCTTATGCCCAGAATTTTGATATTATAACTAAACTGCCAAGGACAGACTGGGGCAAATGCATATATTTTATTATGTGTAAACTGGACATGGAAAATGTTTTTCTAAACCCTCATCTATACCATTTAACATTTATCATTAAAAAGGTAAAGACCATCTTGTCAAATGAATTTAAAAACAAATGGAAAGAAGACATTGCAAATACAACTTGCAAATTGAGAACTTATAAGATATTTAAACATCATTTTAAAAAAGAAAAATATCTATCCCTCATAACTGATAAAGAGGATAGAAAGTATCTTACTTCACTTCGCATAAGCTCCCACAGGCTACAGATTGAACAAGGACGTTATGAAAAAGCTAAGCTAGAGGATAGAATCTGTGGCCTGTGTGACCTTAACGAAGTGGAGGATGGAAAACATTTTCTCATGACATGCTCACATTTCAACAAATATCGCAAAAAGTTCTTTGAAAAGGTTGCTGAATATTGCCCACAATTTATGTCCCTAAACCTCAATGCACAATTCTATTGGTTGCTAACGAATGAAAACCCAAGGCTTTGTAGAAAGTTAGCAAAATATGTTCGGGAATGTTTTACAATGAGAAAGACATTTTTAAATCTCAACCGTTAGTGATATTTCTTATTATTATTTTATTAGTATTTTTTTTTTTTTTTTTTTTTTTTTTTTTTTTTTTTTTTTTTTTTTTTTTTTTTTTTTTTTTTTTTTTTTTTTTTTTTTTTTTTTTTTTTTTTTTTTTAAGTGTTGTATTTTATTTTACTTTATTTTTTTATTTTTTTGTTATTTTATTTGATTTTTTTTCCCTTCTTTCTAAATAATGACCTTGATGTAGATATTTGTATTGTCCTGTCTCGTTTTAACCTCCATGTTCATAACCTGTGATACAAGTAAACTGTGATTATATGTACTGTGTATATTTGTTTTGTTTTTTTTTTCTTCTATTTTTTAAGTGTTGTATTTTATTTTATTTTTATTTATTTTTTTTTTGTTATTTTATTTTATTTTTTTTTCCCCCTTCTTTCTAAATAATGACCTTGATGTAGATATTTGTATTGTCCTGTCTCGTTTTAACCTCCATGTTCATAACCTGTGATACAAGTAAACTGTGATTATATGTAGTTTTAATGTATAAATATGTGTTTTAATGTATACTCGCTCCTAGAGGGCGCCACATATGGCAAATAAATGATCTATCTATCTATATCAACATATTATGCACATTGTTAATAAGTAGCGAATGTTTTTATATCAATGCAAGATAGCCGCCGAGGATTGCGACCAATCGCCTTCAGGTCATTTTAAAAAACTTTTTAGGAAACAAAATTATATACAAAATATCTATTGAGTATCTGAAAATATGGTGAGAGGCGGGGGATATTTCCAGAGGGAAAATGTCAGTTGGCAATACGTCTTATAACAATGGTCGCACGGTTAAAAACATATTTTTGGTAGGCCCAAAGCCGTTTCACTGACAGTAATGAGAGGCAATGATAGTTTGTTTCCTGGCAAAAAACGCCTAAAATCTAATGATGATTTTATCTAACAATGTAATTTATGGTGTTTAGTGGTGTTGACACATCATCATTGGGCGATATGTGGTAACTTTGTGGTAACTTTGCATGGTACTTATAGTCAAAGTTTGTGGTACGGCGTACGGTACTTTGTGGTAATTAGTCACACCCTTCCTTACAGGGATGAATTTGTGTGTTCTAAAAGCATTTTTTCTCCCTTTTCTTGTCGTTATTAGGCAGACCGCCAGAAATGTCGGGACTTCATCAGACATGTCGGGGTCGCGTTGTGGTATTTTTAGACGACCCCTAACAATCAGCCGGACGTGACGTTTCCCACGACAGCGCCACGTAGTGGTCACAGTAAAAGCTGGAAGGAGACAACATTGCAACAAAATTGGTTGAGGTAGATTTAGTCTTGACAAAGGCCGTAATTTTCTTCGTGTTACCTCACCAGTCGATAGTTAGAAAATATAGCGAAGTTAATAAGGTGGTATTTCTCAAAAACGCAGACTCTGACTTGGATATTTTCCAAAGAAATTCTTTATTATCGGCCACACCTTGAGCTGTTGAGTCTTGAGTCAATGATGAATCAGAAGCCGGAACGAAGATTTTGGCTGTGATTTGGATGTGTCATTTGTTGATTCTCTTATAAAACGTGGCTGCTCAGTAAGTCGGTAAGTTGTAAGAAAACCTGACAAAATGACATATTGAATTCTCTAATTTCTCTGACAACGCGCGTGGGAGGAGGCGGGTTGGGGTGGGGGGGGGGGGAGGGGGCGTATATGATTCAGTTCAAACACATGGGATACCGGTATCAGTAAATTTAAATGTAAATTGACAGTCTGGAATGAAAATAAACTTACAGTAAGAGACCTGGGTTGGTGTGCACTTTCGGTATATAAAACAAGAATAAAACATTGTAAGCTTGATCAGGTCTGGGAAATCCCACGAACTCGCGTATATACGTCAGTTCGCATATATAGGTCAACTGACCATTGAGTGATAGGCCAGTTAGCCTATATATATGGTTGTCGAACGAACATTCCTCGCTCACTGGAAAACGATCTCAAAGTGCAAGATGATATGTATGTGAGAGACACTTGGAGTTGTACTCTAACTAACCTGCACATTGGTGGCAAATACTTTTACGGCATGTCTCTGACACGAATTGACTAAAATAGACCCCCAACTTACCATTTCCCTCATTCTCGTACTTACGTTCATCTATCTGCATCAGATTTTCACAAAAATCAACGGAGCGTTTACATCAGCTGTCTATATCTTGGGCGCAGCCATTTGCAAAGACAGGGAAGCGTGCAGTGGTCTTGCTGCAGTCAAATTCCAGCTAAGTCCGTTATCCGCATTCGGGAACTCCTCATATTTTGCACTTTGAAAAACAAAAGCTGTACGACGTGCAAAATATGAGGATTTCCTGAATGCGGATAACGGACTTAGCTGGAATTTGACTGCAGCAAGACCACTGCACGCTTTTCCCGCGTTGCACACGGCCCTGTCTTTGCAAATGGCTGCGCCCACGATATAGACAGCTGATGTAAACGCTCCGTTGATTTTTGTGAAAATCTGATGCAGATAGATGAACGTAAGTACGAGAATGAGGGAAATGGTAAGTTGGGGGTCCATTTTAGTCAATTCGTGTCAGAGACATGCCGTAAAAGTATTTGCCACCAATGTGCAGGTTAGTTAGAGTACAACTCCAAGTGTCTCTCACATACATATCATCTTGCACTTTGAGATCGTTTTCCAGTGAGCGAGGAATGTTCGTTCGACAACCATATATATAGGCTAACTGGCCTGTCACTCAATGGTCAGTTGACCTATATATGCGAACTGACGTATATACGCGAGTTCGTGGGATTTCCCGGACCTGTTGATGACAAAAAAATGTAAGTTGAAAGTAGTCCATAGACTGAAACCCACACCCCCTAACCTAGTTCAACAAGCTGAACCCTGCTGACATTTAATTTTGTGATATTGACAATGCAGGGTTCAGCCGTTGAACCGAAATTTCCTATCGCAAAATTTTCGCCTCCCGACCTGGGTAACAGCAGATGGGTTTGCACTCATAAAAAAACAATAATACCTACCGCTTTGTGCTCGTTTGGATAGAATACGTATTTGCCTGCTTCCCTGGCCATTTATTTTCTCTGTCCAGCTCCTTTCATTTCCATAAACGACAAAAGAAAAAAATATTATCGCGGACGATCTTCCAAACACGAAATCCGCCGCCATTTTCGAACACTGTCACGTGACCCTGATTCTCTCACGTGAGGTTATTCTAAATTCAGGATTACAAGAGTCGGAAAAACTGAATCCGCTCAGTCGACCCAGTCGCTTAGGGAGATGAAAAATCCCATGAATTACCTTTCTCAGTATGTGCCTTCCATTATGCTTGATATCGATAGTTACAATTTTACATTTAAATGCAGATAATGTGACAGCCTTATGAATGAGCCGTTTCCGACCTTCCTGTCTACAATCGCGAATTTACAAATTAGTCTCGTGCCACCATAGTGACATTTCAAAATGGCGGCGGATTTCGTTTTTGGAAGATCGTCCGCGATGATATTTTTTTCTTCTGCCGTTTATGGAAATGAAAGAAGCTGGACAGAGAAAATAAATGGCCAGGGAAGTAGGCAAATATGTATTCTATCCAAACGAGCACAAAGCGGTAGGTATTATTGTTTTTTTATGAGCGCAAATCCACCCGCTGTTACCCAGGTCGGGAGGCGAAAATTTTGCGATAGGAAATTTCGGTTCAACGGCTGAATCCTGCATTGTCAATATCACAAAATTAAATGTCAGCAGGGTTCAGCTTGTTGAACTACCCCTAACCCTGAGCATTAGGAGATTAACATTTGGCACGCTCTTTATCCCCATGTTCCCTGACTCCTCGGTGGTTGAATCATGTGCTAAATTTAACCCCCACTGAACATGGCGTCAGTGGCCAAGTTCCAGTGTGTCCCACCAGATTTTAGCTAACTTTCACCGTGTCTCTTACCTCAATGCTCCAGAGCTGACCTGTATAGGCTCATATGTCACAAAAAGATCTGTTCCCACCATCGCTTATTGCAATGTTCCACTGTCTTCAAATGGGCTAAACTTCATCTGTATGTGCCATTGTGAAATCCAGAGCTGTTTGGGAAGCAGCTCAGCGGATAAGAATAAAGTTTAGCCCATTTGAAAAGAGCAGAAAATTGTGGCAAGTACTGATGGGAACAGATCTGTTTGTGATACACAGGTGTATGTGTTGGCTTCATAGCATTTATATGATATGCTACGTTAAACTTGCCTACAGATTCCTCAATCAAAACAGGATACCCTTTTGATTGAATGGACAGTGCCTCATCCAAATAAATCATGTAAATTGTGGCCATTAGATCGGCTGAATTTGTCTTCATCATCATCGTAATAATACATGACACAACTTTAGTTGGTATTACTCCAGAGTATTATTACATTGTCGCTGATTTAACCAATCACAGTGCTCATACTTCGTAACATCACTGGGGTGGGGTGGGGGGGGGGAGGAATTTTCGGTTTTGGTGTGGTGACCATCGTAAAACTTAATGTTTTATGGGAGACGTCATTGGTCACGACACTGTTTACATCTCTAGCAAGATTTTAGGGTTAACATGTTTCGTGTAAATTTAACCCCCAGACCTCTTCTGAGAGTACCTTTTCTACTGTTAATTTAAAAAAATTGGCTGTAGCTCTGTAAAATATTATACATGAACTGTACATAGCCATAAACAGTTAAAAGCACAAACAAGTACAAACTTGAATAAGTGTTATTGGATGCTCTTCCAGCATTCTCGAGGAACATATTTTGTGAGCATTTAAGCATTTTTTTTATGCAGAACTTTGTATCTCATTGTTCTATAAATCTTTGACAGGTTCTGCACAAATGGATGACGAGAAAATCTGTTCAGACCCAGACATCGAAGATGATTGTGTCCTACCCGAATTGTTGTCAGCACCATCGCTGAGATCACGAGATCAAGAAGCCCTCTTCCTGTCTACCTCAAATCATCTCCGGATGCATCGATCTGCTGTTCGGCCCTTTTTCTGTTGTGGTAGTGAATTGTCATTAGTTAGCTTACCAGACCAGCAAGAACTAAGGCCAATCACCAAGCCTCCCTCCTCTGCTCAGTATGATGTTGAGACAGTGTCCGATGAGAGCAGTGGTGCGTGCGCGGAGGTCCTGCTAGATAATGGTCGAACATGTGCATATGCAGATGGTCGAGTTGTTCGCGAGAGGGCCCCTAGAAAGAAAAAAATGGATGGGTTTCCACACAAAATGTCAAGGAAATCATGGGCAGTAAAACTGCGTGGGAAACTTCCTAAAAGGCTCAAAACTGTGGAAGACCATGGAAATGTAGCTGCAGCTGGGCCTGGCTTTGAATCAGGCTGCACATGTACGGCATACAGACAGAGCGAAGATAACTCCTCAGTATATGCATCTCATTCTTCATACGGTGCATCCTCATCAGAAAATTCTGCTGCCGCTCTAATCCCCCTTCCACAAGGGACAGAGACAGAGTCATTATCAGAGGGTAAAGGAGCAAAAAACAAAGGACGCAGTTTGAAAGCGAAGTCTCAGTTACATCAAGTTGAAGACCTGGAGAAATTACATCGAGTCAAAAAAGCTAGACAGCTTGCAGAAGGAGGAGAAGCACCCCAAAGAGCATCATGGGCAGGGCGGGAATCGGATAAACTATTAGGTGCCACAGGAGGGATTGACCTATTGTGTTCATCATTCCAGAACCAGTGCACAATATTGAATTCAAGTTCTGTCTTACCTTGGAGGTCCTCGATGTCCAACACTCGACGCCCCATCGATCAGAGTTCTGATTCTGCTGAGGATGAATGCCAATACTCAGATGTTCCCAGCCTGGGAGCAAGAGCTCCATACATACCACTCTCTGCTCACACCCAGGTGGATTACGTTCACTGTCTCGTACCTGACCTCTCTTGCATCGCCAACTGTAGCTTTTACTGGGGTGTGATGGACCGCTATGAAGCGGAAAAGCTCTTGGAAAACAAGCCAGAAGGAACCTTCTTGCTACGGGACAGTGCACAGGAAGAGTTCTTATTTTCCGTCAGTTTTCGCCGCTACGGCAGATCCCTGCATGCCAGAGTTGAGCAGTTCCAGCATAAATTCAGCTTTGACTCGCACGACCCTGGGGTATTCGCAACGGACACAGTATGCGGGCTGATTGAGCACTATAAGGACCCGAGCTGTTGTATGTTCTTTGAGCCCATGCTCACCCTGCCCTTGAATCGGACGTTCCCGTTCTCTCTCCAGCATTTGTGTAGGTCAACCATTGCCAGTTCTACCACCTACGACGGAATCAACCAACTGCCATTACCAAACTCCTTAAAGGTTTACCTAAAGTACTATCATTACAAACATAAAGTACGGGTGCGGCAACTCGTAGTATAAGCATTTATAGGGCTAACATGTGAGCACAGTGCTATACAGTACCAGACCTGAGGGCCTGGACAAATTGCCCTTTAGTTCGGGTCACACAATATTTACGCAAAAAAAAAAATTGTGTAAACCCTGTTTGCATATGCTTTAATATTGTCATCCCAGCATGAATCCTGGTTTGAGTGCAAGAAAGAAGTTAACACCATAGAAATTGACCGAAATTTGACGACAACCCAGTATTGGCCATGTTTTGACCTGATGTCAAATCAGTGTTGCCCCCATTTTGGTCATATTATTACCTAATATTTTATTCTATTTATATTTTCATTTATTCAAAAAGGTCTATTTCAAGATGGTCATTCCAAATGATTACACACATCAGGTGAAGATCAGGCCAACATTGGGTCGATATTATGTCAACATGATGTCAAAATTAGACCAACCAAGTGGTGTGTTCTTTCTTGTACTGTACCACAACTAGGGTTGATTCAGAACAGTGCTACAGACACATATCAAAAGAAAGTGCTTTAATCCTAGGAATCAATGTTCCTTGTCTTATAATTGCTATAATTGTCATAAATTCTAACATCAGTTCCTTTGACATTCAACACCTCCTGTTAAGCAAATGATGAGGAAGATTTTTATTATACTCTGCTGTGAAGGAAAATCTATATGGATTATTGAGCCTCACCATGTATTAAATCATAAAGTTAAATGATAATTATTAAGCTTGTATCATCTCCAAGGCTTTGTACCATTGTCTGTTGCCACCAGGGGAAGATTAATTTCCTCTACATGATGGCTGTACATGCCTAGTCACACATGTACAGCTAATCATATGTTAGTTTAGGTATATCATCACCATATGACCGAAATACTGTTGAACAAGACGTTAAACCCTAAGTCACTCTCACTCGCTCATCTCCAAGGCAGTTCGAAAAAGGAAGCCTCATAAATGATGGTATTCTGTTTATTCTAAATAAATCCTATGTTAATGTACCTTAAAACTGACCATCATATTCCTCCGACAGAGGTGCTGTCATGTGGTGAAATCCAATATTAAAACGGATATTTCTGGAAGACCGTACATATTTGCATTCATGAATATGTCAAACATGGTCACATCGGATGTTTGGCACATGTACATTTACTTTACCATTTAAGCAAATAGATTTGACAAGACCAAAGAGGTTGAAATTACTGGTATTTGAGATTTATATGCGATCGACCATGTATATAGCTATGTTTTATTTTTGAGCTAATTACATAGTACATGCACCTACATGTATCACATAGTTAACAAAAAAGTTGAAGTTGGAATTCATTTGGCATTTAGCATGTTTAGCATGAGCTGTGTTTTTAATAAATACTGTTCCAATGTGAACCATAGAAGATATTTGCAGCCATATCAGAGATAGAGAGACTGATGTAAATATAGCCTACAGATTATCTTGAATAGTCCTTTGATGCTGTTCTCTCTTTTTTTTCAATCAATCCAGTAGGATATCTCTGATTAATATGAAATATCGGTTATGGTAGTCAATTATGGTTGTGCAAGTACAGGAGGTTGTTTAAGAATATTCTAATTGCAGTTTCTTCAAGACTGTTGAAGGATAAATGTTATGCCTTTTCAGTGTTGTTAGTTGAGCAATAACAACTATATGTAAATTGAATCACTCTCATTGAAGTCCCAACATATCAATCAACCAATACTCTAAACACTTTTTATATGTGTAATTTAGGAGTGATCAGTGTTAAATAATTTCTGAGTAATTGAACCTGTACATCAGGATTTTATTTGCCATCAGTTTGAAGTTGGGTGGCTCGAGGCTTCAAATGTGACTGTTACAGCAAAATCTCTCAACAATCCAAAAGTTCCACTATAAGTATTAGGTCTCCACCAGGCATTGCTAGAGAGCACAAAAAAAGTCTGTCAGCTCATTGAGCCATGACTTCAGCTTTGGTTCATATAAATTCACTTTGTACTATCTATTAAGGTGGTTCATGCCTCAAACAACGTTGGTGACATCATTATTCGGGGTTATTTCCCCTGTAATAACTCTTCCAACGTCATATACCACCTTTTCTGATACGAGACGTTATCAGGGGAGGTAATGACGTCGCAAATATCAGAAAACTATGGGGATAGGGACACTCGAAGCTTTTCATATAAAAAGTAGATCGAAGACCCTTACTTTTTATTCGATTAATAAAAAGATAACATGGCGGGGAAGCAGTGTTTAAAATATCAGCACAGGTCACCGGATGATTTTCGATTTTGGAGGTGGTTTCATAGTCTGAAAATGCAATTTCCAACATCATACACTTCGGTGAAATGTATAATTCATATAAACTTTTTGTATATATATTCAACTTTCAGGTGTTTCTAAGATCCGTTGAAGTTTCAGTATATAAGTAAACAATACCTGTGGATATATATCCGTATGCTTTGACTTTCTTGTCTTCTTCAGCTGAAAACTGATTTTTCATGATTTTGGCAAAAATGGCTGACATGGTGATATTCGCGGCTATGTACAAAAAAATCTAGATCGAAGACCATGAACTTTTTTGCCTTTTACTATTGATCAGCACCCCAGCTACCCACAGCAAAAATATTAGGGTTGGTCACCAGACAAAGTTTTGAGGTATGAACCACCTTAAAGGTTATACCAAATGACTCTATACTACTTTGCATTAAAACATACCCAGTAGTGTTCCAAACAACAAATTAGTATTTTTTTCTCGAATAATGTCGTCGAAGTGAGTTTTAGGACACGAATAGCACACATGTGGGGAAAAACGTATTGGAGCCGTGACCTCTGGTGCATGACGTCACAACCTGATTACGATTGCGCCGTAAACGTCATAGTCTATGACGTCGGGCGTTGTTACGAAAGATTCACCCAACTGTGGGAGTTCTAGCGTGATGTCGCTGACATTTGGACGTCACAACAGGCATTTGAGCGAGATCGTAATCAGGTTGTGACGTACGTCACAGGTCAAGCTGTCACAGCTTTCGTCGTTTTGAAAGGGACATGAAATTGTCGCACTTTACTGCTGTTATTTCCAACCTTGGGCAGTTTGAAAACATACAGAAATGTAAAACAAGTCTATATAACAATAACAATAACAATTTAGCATACAAATGTAGCAGATTTTGAGACCATTTTGTATAACCTTTAAGGGAGTTAGTAGAGGACGTTCGTTTCCCTGCTCTTATGGGGCTACAACCTGGTGATTTGTCGAATTTTTTGAAACAAGTTGAATTTCCTAAAAAAAGTACCTAGACATCTCAAAATGGGATAAAAATCAACAAAAGACACAACAGAAACATATATATGTATTTTACTGGTGGTTCAATACTGTGATGGGACTGACCAAAAAGTTGGCATTTTAGATTCAATGGTTGGAGGGTGCATAGTGCTCTCGAGGTTGAAAATTATGCTCTGGAATCCCCCAAAATTCACTCCTAGTCACTCTCAACTAAAGGGGAAACTTGTAAATGGCTAACAAATGAACCTCCAATAATATCTTCTACCCCAACCCCCTTCTGGAAATAGGATTAGAAATTTGACCTTGGAAAGTTTTGAATATTTTCTTCCTTGATGCTCTATAAATCAATCTCCCTATGAATCAGTGTTATGGTTTTTAAGTGGTATACAGGAGTTTGGCTGTCACTTTTTTTTAATGAGTATGGTGACCCCTCATGGCTCATCTTCTCTTAACCTGATGAAAAAATACTTTAAAAAAAACATTCAACCTTTAGAAATGAACATCCTCTACTGCCTTAATCCAGGACAATGCTTTCAACTGGTGATACCTGGCTTTTTTCGTGTAATATTTTCCAAATTATACATTTCTAAGCCTAATGACACTTTAAATATTGGGAAAATATAGTATAGATATGTATGAAATTATGCCAGCTATCACCATTTCAAAATATCATCCTGGGTTAATAGATAGAGCAAAGTGAATATTTACGAAACACAGCTGAATTCACATGGTCAGTTCACAGACAGGCTCTTATTTGTTCTCTCCAGCAGTGCCTAGCGGAGACCTGGGCAAATACTTATAGTTCAAATTGGTTCACTTCATTAAGATCTAATTACCCTCAAATTCACTAACAATGAAATTTTATTATTTTTTTTTTACAGATTTATGGTACCGTACAACAATGTTTTTCTAATGGAAATCTGGCATATTTATTGGCTCGTGGAAAAAAAAAAAAAATTCCAGCCAATCACAGAGATTCTTAGAGGTTCTTTAATGAAGATGGAATCGTATCCATGAGTATGGGCGTACTAAGGGTTTTGTGCTCAGAAGAAATAATGCATGTATGGATTACATTTTTTTTTTTAATGTGTTTATATTAGAATTAACCTCACAATTGGATTGTTCATCTCCATTTAATGAACTTAATATGTAAGATATGTAAGAACAGTGACTGCCACTGAGCATGCTCAGTTAAGCTTTGTTCTTGGTCACTGAACTGTGCATTTCTAGTCGAATAATTGCCTGAATAATTTGTTGCTAATAAAGTTGAACCATATTTTGAGAACAGTGATCTTCAGCATTCTGTATGTACCCTGGGAACAGGAGTAGTATATATTCTGCAGGAGTGCTATTATTTTGAAGGGTGGTGGTTGAGGTGATGTCACCCTGGAGTGATAGTGGATTGCCATGCTGATGGGTAGTTGCTGATGCAGTGAGGAGGGGGGCAAGTTGCACAATACTTACAGTTCACAGACCTGCATATCTGCCTTGTTTCGCTCATCTTCACAAGTCCAGGTAAATCCTAAATCCTCCCAGAAGCTGTTACTGGACATTTTTATATGCCCGCCAAAAGGCGGACGTATTATGTGATGGCGGTTTCCGTCCGTGTGTCCGTCCGTCCGTCTGTCTGTCCGTCCCTCGTATCCGGTCTGTATCTGGGACAGTTTTCTATCTACAGTTTCAATTTTTGGTGTGTGGATACCCTACGGAGAGACGATGTGTCGCGTACCAAAATGAAGGTCGAGGTCAGAGGTCAAAGGTCACTGGCCTGAAAAACAGGAAATCACTGAAGTGTTCGTGTCCGGTCTATATCTGTGAACGTTTTCTATCCACGGTTGCAATTTTTTGTGAGTGGATACACCAGGTGAAGACGATGTGTCGCGTACCGAAATTGAGGTCGAGGTCAGAGGTCAAAGGTCACTGTTGACTAAATATCAGAAAATCATTGATCATTCACAGTTTTCTATCTACAGTTTTTAATTTTAGTGAGTGGATGCCCCAGGGGGGAACGATGTGTTGCATACCAAATGTAGGTCGAGGTCAAAGGTCAGTGTTAACGAAAAATCAGGAAATCATTAAAAATTTCTAATTTTTTTGTGAGTGGATTCACTAGGGGGAAATGAATTGTCTGCTACCAAAAATTAGGTCAAGGTCGAAGGTCAGTGACCCCAAAATCGGAAAGATATTAAAAATATTTTTTTTGTGTCCGTAGATACATTAGGGGGACACGATGTGTCAACTACCAAAATGTAGGTCACGGTCAAAGGTCAAGGTCACTGTGACCGCCAAATCATGAAATTGTTAAAAATCATGATTTGTTGAGTCCATTGAGAATTTACGGGAGTCATTTTGTTATGTACCAAAATTTAGATCCAGGTCAATAGTCAAGGTCACTGTGACTCCAGAATTAAGGTCAACGGTCAATGTGACCTGAAAATCAGGAAATCATTAAAAATTACAAATTTTTTGTGAGTGGATTCAATAGGGGGAAATTAAGTGTCGCATACCAAAAATTAGGTCAAGGTCAAAGGTCACTGACCCCAAAATCAGGAAATTATTAAAAATAACTTTTTATTTGTTTCAGTAGATACATTAGAGGCACAGGATGTGTCGCATACCAACATGTAGGTCAAGGTCAAAGTCCCTGACCCCAAAATCGTGAAATTGTTACAAATCGAGATTTTTTTGTGTCTATTGAGAAATTACGGGGAGATGATGTCATGTACCAACATTTAGGTCAAGGTCAAAGGTCAAGGTCACTGTGACCCCAAAATGAGGAAATCATTAAAAATAACTTTTTTTCTGCCAGTAGATACATTAGAGGGACATGTGTTATATTCCAAAATGGGGGTCAAAGGTCAAGGTCACTGAGACCCCAAAATCAAATCATTAAAAGTCACATTTTCATATGCCTGTCGAAGACGAGGTCGTGTAATGCGATGTCGTGTTCTGTCTATTCATCCATTAACATTTGTTGTCCATGCGATATCTCTAGTTGTAAGGTATGGATTGGTAGCAAATTTGGGTATACCTTACTCGCATGGCAAAGAGGAGCCATACATTTTGAGATCAGTTTGACAAAGGTCTTGGTCACCGTCCCCCAAAACTGAATCAAGTTGAGCTGACTATATGTGTTAGGTTGGAGTTCTCTCTCCAACATGTATATGGCATTTGTCCTGTGGAGTTGTCTCCCATGTTTGCAACAGCTACATTTAGTTAAACTATTGTGAAATAAAAACCATACATTTACTAATTTAACGGGGAGATGGGTCCTTTATGAACTTCATACCTATTTATTAACTCAAGAACAAAGGTTTACTTCATCACTTTCTTCTTCTTTCATGAAAAGTTATCTCACCTGAAAGGAATCCATTTGCAGGAAATCTACTATTTTCTTATGTTTGACTATTGTTGATTTCAGTGTGGGATATGTGAGCTCTCGGCTCTTGCTTCAAGGTCAACTAGTTACTAAGATGTGATATATGTTACATTCTCAGAAGCACAAAATCGTAGACCTTTCTCTGGATTGCTAGTTACCAATTGCAACCAAGGCTATTAAACAACCTTGAAATTTGGACCAATGTAATTCCAGATATACGGGCGTATATATTGAAGCCCCTTGGGCTCTTGTTGGTGATTGGAATGAGTTCTCGGATCTTTGTCTCTATTACACAAAGTTCTACATTTCATCCCCGCACTTGTTTTCAATTAGCATGTCAGTATCCCGAGCCTGTGCTTTTTGCTTTGACTTCCGATGTCGATTTCAGCCTGACATCAAAGTAGTTTGGCCAGCCATGAAATTCAAACCTGTCACATCTCATACCTCGCAGCGGATTGGCATAATCGGTTAGCTCAGCGCTTTCATCGATTGAGAAAATAAGCCTGTGATTTATTTATATTATCCAGAACTGCTATGGATAACTAACCAAATCAGTGTATCGATCCAAACAGATCAATCGATACACTGGCTCGTGAGGATGTGTCTCACTTTGAGGCATGAGTGAGTGGAAGTGTCCGGCATGAGTGAGTGAGGGATGGCGGATGAGTTCGTGGATGAGTGCAGCATGGTGAAAGAGAGGAGGGTGATGGAAGGATCATTAAGTTCTTTTTAGATACTACAGGTTTTCACCAGATGACGTCCTGTCCCAGACATTGTCCATCCCTTTCCATCACTTCAGGAGCTGCTAAACGGCGCCTGTGGAGACCGATTACTTCAATGAGTCAAATTTTCTGATATTTTTATTTTTCGCTTTTTTCTCTCAAAAACTAATTAATAGCATGATAGAGAATAATTAGTGTATGCAATTAATTACATTCATGCCCTTTTCGGCAAGACAGCCAAAATGGACCGAAACCGTGACTTTGTGATGACGCCTCATGGACGCCATTTTGAATTTACCCATGATTCTGTGCACCTAGAATTATGCAAATAGCCTCAAAATGGCACCAATAAGATTAACGGAAAAGTCAGAAAATTTGATATCTGTTTAGTTTGGTTCTGGAACTGTGGTGAAAGTTCGGCACCACCCACTCGCCCCCCCTACCAGGCCAGATAGAGTTAGGGTCATTTTTTGGGGGGGGTGGCATATATTATTTTGGGATAATTAGAGCATTTCCACAAAATGGATGCATTATGTTTTCATGAGAAACGGATCCGCCGCCGCCGCGACTTTAAACGTGAATATCTCTGAAACCGTTAAATATTTTCGGGTCAGACTTGGTGTGCTATCTCCTTAGGCCTGGGAAATTTGTCTGGTTGTGTTTCCATTCTCGTCTCGCGAGACTCCCTACTGCGAGAAAGAGTCTCACGTGTAAATGGGAGCCATCCCCCCAAAATTTGGGGGGTGAGTAGGCGGCGTATGATTTTCACCGTCTGTAATTGACCTGCTGACTCCGCCGAGTTAGAAGCGAATTGCTAAACATAACGTGGGCTATATAATTGGAAAATGACTCTTTCCGTTTCGGAGCATATCAATCGCGAACAAATGATTGTCGGTATGTATACTTGGCCGTGAAAGCGAGTTATCTAATACAGGAAGTAGTTCGCCCAGTTCCGATTCATTCTCAAAGAGAGCAGTGTCTACCGCAAGACGGTACATCTTCGGCAAATTTATTACCTATGCCAGGTTCTTAGCGTGACATGTACTTGATCAGGG
Organism: Hanleya hanleyi; assembly: GCA_036873755.1. Lineage (NCBI taxonomy): Eukaryota > Metazoa > Mollusca > Polyplacophora > Lepidopleurida > Hanleyidae > Hanleya > Hanleya hanleyi. Next base: position 430 of record JAVTVY010037896.1, on the reverse strand, counting down.
CAAGGCAGTTGCAGCATTTCTGTTCTTCATTCACTACATATAGTACTGTTCACACGCCCTATGATATGTACTTTTGTTGCTATCATTATGCAAGTTTTGTTGTTAAAAAATAAAACTGAACGTTGAACTTTATTTATGGCCTACTCGTTTGAAGCAGCAGACATAAATTTAGTTGACCTAGATTCTGCATTGAAGATCAACCATTGAAACACGGAAAACAACGAATTACGTCAATTATACCGTATTTTCGCCTGCACGTTGTCTGATCGTACTATTCCTGTTTATCTGATGATGCTAAACAATAATGATCTTGTGATCTTTGGGTTAGGTCATAAATTTTCTGAAGATGTACCATTTTGCGTGTCTACTGGGAGAATAGTCCCGGTCGAGCGAGTGATGTCATGCTGAATGACTTCATGTAAGTCAGTAG
>JAVTVY010037895.1:0-15666 GCA_036873755.1 Hanleya hanleyi | reverse complement strand
ATTGCATGACATTAACATGATTACCTATTGAAGTAAGAAATCATGATTTTTTTAAAGGGAGAACAAAAAAACAAAAAAAGAATGCCCAATGGGTTCCAATACCTCGGGGCTATCAGTTATTGTCTGCACTCCGCAATCGTCTAGGAATTAAGAAATGAAATTGCTGTAAGAGTAGGCATATTGCATGACATTAACACAATTTACCTTTTGAAGTAAGAGTCACAAATCATAAGGTTTTGAAAGCGGGAGAGAGAGAGAGAAAAAAGATAAAAAACATTGATCTCCAGTATTCCTCGGCTACCTGTTATTGTCTACCCTAAGCAATCATGGATTGCATAAGATGTATTTTTAGAGCATGACAACATAATGTAGGTTAACAAATAGGTGATCTAGCAGGGTTGACTGTTGTCTCATTTTAGAAATACATAGCCAGTTGAGCCATGAAGAGCTTTTGCTAAGGCCTTAGTTGATGGGGAAGAAAAATTGCGAGGAGGCTTAGGTAGAGCACGACCAAACTCTTAGCTCTAAATATAATCTTCTACTCTTCGATATATCTCATAATCAAATCAAGTCATTTGATCTTTGAAATATAGATCAAGGGCAGTCATCTTCAGCAATTGTCTGGTCTGTTCTAACTTAAATGCACATGGAACATGAATTCTAGATCTGGCATATAGGACTTGACCGTTAGAAAATAGCTCAAGGTCAGTGATATTCGATAGACTTCGGGTCCAGGTATATGTGGAATAAATTTGGACAATGTAGATATAGTCCTTCAAGAAATATCGTACTAAATAGGATCTGACCCGGATAAATTATGTCAAGGTCAGTCATCTTCAGCACACCTCTGGAACATGGCCATATGTATACATAGTATTAATTTGGAAAGTCTAGCTATATTTCTTCTTGTTATGTCATACTAAACAGTAAATGACCTTGAAAAAATAGGTCAAGTTCAGCTAATTGGGCTAGGCTTCTGGCCAATCAACAGTTGCACATGTAATATGAATGTGGAGACCCTAGCTTTACTCCTTCCAAAAATATAGCAAAATACTTGATTATTGAGATGGCAGTTACCTATTCGACCACTAGCGGTGGATCGCGAAACTAACGCGGTACCATCATTTGTGTATTGTCCCGTGGTATATGTGTACCATATTTGGTAGCTCTAAACCACTTGCAAGTGTGTCAACGGACGCTGTTAGGACTCGAAAGTAATCTTCTTCGAAAACGGTGAACATTCTTCTGCTATGCGATGTATAAACAGGAAAACACGATATTCATGAAGATAGAAAAAGGAATTATTTATGGACAATGGCTAGCTAGTTGACACAGTTGCAGGCATGATTCGAATTAGACATTCAGTCTCTCCCCTCCCTCAATGTTTTTTTTTATATTCTACTATCTTAAGAACAAACTCACGAAATTGAAATTATTGAAGAACTATATTGATTCTTACTCCAGGTAAATCATTTACGGTGAAAAAAATCTTTGCTTAGGTGAATGTTTTTGCCCACAGAATCATATTATGCTTTGCTAAATTTTCGCCTGATTTACCGTAGATCACATTAAGCGGACTATTCACACTTGTGACGCGCAATCTGTGCGGGGAGAGGACGGCATAGCTATCAGTTAATAGCCTCCAATCTGTTTATCTCTTTAACTCCATTACCTGATTTCTCCTGTTTTATCAAGAAACCCGTATATTTCTTGAGAACTTTGAATCTTGAAGTTTGAAAATAGAGGCTCATTATATGAAAAGACAAGCATTTAAATCGGGATAACTGTATACGTATCGATTTAATATATATTCGCGTATTTGTAATCCCACAGAAATATGAGCAGTGTGACTAACGTCACCTACGAAGTAGGGTAGGCATTAGGACTCCGACGCGAACTGAACTCTTGGAAATCCCCACCCCCAGTTGAAATCCTGCCTATATTAAGATGGGCACTGCCCAAGTCAGAATCACCAGTGATTTTCATCAAAAATCACCAGAGATTTTCATCAAAAGTAGGTCAGCTTAGAACGTGTTGGTAACAGTCCCCTAATGCACCTTCATGCCAAAATCAAGGTTCTAATGTCAACGGTTCTCCTTATTTTGCCGACGAAAGGATTCGGATGGACTGACTGACTGACTGACTCATTACCGGACAATTTGCAATAGCCTACTTCGTAGGAATAATCTTGATGATATTGATGATGTTCATAGTTCTCAAATGTCAGCAGATGTTTGAACGTTCGCTCAGGTGGGATACATACTCTCAAGAAGGTCTCCATCACATAAACATTTATCATAAATATTTGATGACACTGACTAAAATAAGTTGAATGTGCCTATCAAGTGCATATTAATGTTGTGAAGTCTAAACTATCAAAAGAGTCGGCCTGAAATGTCCGTCTGTCTGTCTGTCTGTTACAGATAGCATCCGCTGACACTCTTTGCAAGTGGTTTAGATCCACCAAACAGTAGCCAGCCATCTTCCAAATTGTTCTCCCGGATGTTCTTAGTATATAAATACGACTGACAATATGGAACCATTGGACAGTGTACATGTACAGGGGCTGTACGTAGTATATACACGCCAGCTTAACCCTATCTGACCTGGGCGATTTGGGGTGTACCGCAGCCTCGGGGGGGGGGGCGGAAAGTGCCTCCCTTATATATTTTCGCTATCGTTAAGGCTAGAGGGCTGAAACTTACCGCACTATCTTTGGGTCAAGCTCTATAACAAAATGTAAAAAAAATCCAAGATGACCATCATAATGACGTCACTGTGACGACATTTTCAAAAAGAGCGTTTTTGGACGATTTTTTGGTCAAAATTTTGGAATTTTTTATTTCTGTTTTTTCTTCGCAAATACTGCATGATACATTAGTAAAAAATAATCTGATATGAAATAAAATAGGTTTTATCCACTTTTCCATAGAGAAAAGCAAATTTTTTGAAGAAATATGACGAAAACATCACTTTTCTGGTACCCCACATGGCCGCCATTTTGAATTTAACAATGATCCTCTGCTCGGGGGTCATGCAAATAGACTCAAAATGACCCCAATATAATAATCTAAAAAGTCACGGAGTTTCAGCTCTCAATTTTTTGTCGTTCCGGAGATAGAAGAAAAAACCAACGGGGGGGGGAGTGCCCCCCAGGTTAATACTTAGCATCAGATCCAACATTCAGTAGCTGCATATGCAATATAAATGAACTGCACGTTTTACAAAGGTACTTTTGTCTGTGAAGAATTATGTATGGAATGTGACAATATTGAAGACAGGATACACCCTGAAGAATCAAAGGGAGAATTAATATAAGATATTATATGCAGCAGATTTATCCCTCTTCTATCCCATGATGCAATGTTCTTCAGTGGCAATTGATTGGCATATGTCGTGGTCATAATAATACAACAGTCTTGAAACATTTTTTTTCTTCAAATTTGATTAACAGACATGGTATATATATATATACATACAATATCTCAAATTGGAAGGAAAATTAAATTGCACAGAGAAAAGACAAAATGCTTGATAACATTAAACTACCAGTTACGCGGAAAGCCAAGAGGATGGAATATGCCAATATCTAATGCATTTTTAAACAACCAATGTGATGTCACATTACATGGCCAGAAAATAATCTATAAACAGGCACCATTTGTTTCTGAAGCGGTCCATAGAATGTGACGTCATGGCAATTAACTTTTCTGCAATATATTGGCTATTAAATCTATGTAATTAAATTCTGCAATATATTGGCTTTTAAATCTATGTAGTAAACCAAATATTTGGAGACCCGTATTTCGTCCCTTGTTTTTGAATATGTAAAGTTTTGTTAACGCCAAGAATGTATTTAAGATACATTAGTCTTTATCCCAGCCAAGTATAATTTTATCCCCACTTATGGTCACCCTCAGTTTGCCAATATGTACCAGCCATTCGTGCAAGTCTATTCAGAGCCTTTTCACTGCTGAGCATTCAACAAGTAAGTGTTCTATAGTTTCGATTTCATTTTCACAGAAGTCACATTTGTTCTGTGTAATATTTTATATTGTATATCCCTCGGTTTTGTATAGTTTGTACAGTGAAATGTTGCAGAAAAGACCTTTTTCCAATTAACGTTATTTCTCATGTTCAAGAACTCTTCCCATCTTTTCATGGCGATTGGAATTGCTACCGATTCTGAGTTCAGAATATCATAAAAACATCTACAACCTTTTTTCTGCTTTGCCAATATCCGGAAATGAAAGGAGATCACCGGATTAAACAACTGCATATCTACATCCTTACTTAGGCACCTATCCAACCATTGTTTTGGGATGTTCTTTACCAATCTATTCAAACCCATGAAAGTTCCTTTAATGTTATACTTCATTTTAAATTCAGTAAATCTTAGTATATCACCATCACTTCCTAGTAAATCTGGAACATATCTAACTTTTCTCGTATACCAATTGTCTATAAAAAAGTTTGGATGAGCCAAATTTGGACTATACCATAATGGTTCATTTATTAAATCCTCAATCATTCTGGCTTTAATTTCATAGATGCCATGCTTTCAAGGTATCTAACCAAAATGGGTTTTTAATATTTTTCATGATATTATTAATGTATTCTGCTCCTAAAGTACAGATGGCTTCGTAGCAATCTGAATCGAAAAGTTTATTTTATGAGTTTTCAGGACGAGTCTTCTTATCCAGAAATTTTTTAGCGACTGTATAAAAGGAAGTAAATTTAACATCTTAAGTCCACCAAGTTCATAGTCACGAGTACGATGAACTCTTCTAATTCTGTCTGGCCCATTGTTCCATAGGAATTTGAAAAGTAAGAAATTTATATCAACTATGACATGATCAGGGCGGTTTGGCAAAGCAAGAAAAAGGTGTATCAGTTTGGACATGGCAAGAGATTTTATGACTGTAATTTTTCCTAATAGTGTCAAGTTTCGTAATCTCAACTTCTGTAGTTCTTTTTTAAGATCTTCTACCCTGGCAAAGTAAATGATTTTCCATATATCATAAAATCCAACTGTGGAGAAATTTATGCTCACTAGCTTGAAATCATTTACCCAGTCGAGACTCACCTCAGTACAAAGTTTTAAATCAGCACTAGACACAGAAAGTATCCATACATCTTTTGTTTTTTCTATGTTTATTTTTAGTCCGGAACATTTATAAAATATTTTACGCTTTTAAGAGTTTCTCTCAAAGGCTCATCTGAGCCGTCAAGTATTAGTTGAGTATCATCAGCATATTGACTGATCTTGAAAATTGTTCCTGCTATGTCTATCCCTTTTATTTTGTCATTGTTCGGCGGTATGCTCTTCAGACGCGAAAGGTTTAGAATATAAATTGCTATAAAATTGTTTTTGTGCATTTAAAACCTCTTTTGAACTATGAATGTCCTTTCCGTCGTCGAGTGTTAGTTTTCTAATTAACTTATTAGTGTAATTTCGTTTTTCAAGCCCTAAAAGATATTTTGTTGGTTTTTCTTCGCATTCAATATTTTTCGCCTTCGTCCTTGCTATTTAAGTGAAGATCTATTTTACTTGTTTTCCAATATTTCGTCAGAAATATGTAAGTAATTTTCTTGAATTTCATTTTCCTGTTCTTCTATTTCATTTTCCAGTTCAGTTGTTTCTTCTCTTCCTTTCTCTTTATTCATTGAAGAATATTTGATTGTTGCTCCTGTAATTTTCATAAGCATTGTCTCTAGGAAAAGTTGGTCATTTATACAAAGTTGATGATCTTGCCTGGGTATGTTAGTTAGATATTCATGTTCAAATGGTAACAGTGAATATTCTTCTATTGTTTCATTGATTATTGATTTTACTAAATCTAAGTAAGATTTGTCTTTGAACAGGGAACAAATTAATTTTCAATAGCCTCTGCCGCGATCGGAGTTTGTAAATTTGCATTTCATTGTTATAGCCGAATGATCAGTTTTGTATCCCGGTAACTCAGTTGTTATGTTAAATATATCCCAGCTAACGAAAAAAAAATCTAATCTTGCCTGTTGTCTTGGGTTCTTGCGCCTCCACGTATATCTTCTATCCGTTTCATGTAAGTTTCTCCAGACATCGATATAGTCATTATCATTCATGGTGTTTTTTGGTACAGTTTGTCTGGCATTCGGGTTGTTTTTATGTTTGTAGTTATAGATATCAATCGATGGATTTAGAACAAGGTTCCAATCGCCGCGTATTATTACTGATGGGTTTCCGATGTTCTCTATTTTTCTGTTGATAGTATTATATAATGCAGGTTTGTCCGTATTTGGGCCATATAAACTAACCAATGTGACTGGAACTTCAGAAATCTCCATATTTAAAATTATATAGTTGCCATGAGAATCAATATCTACGTTTTGAACTTTATAATCAAAATTATTATTTAACAATATCATTACACCTCGTCATCTAGACGAGATGGGGCTTACCCTTGATCCCAGTCTTGCTTAATATCATAGTCCTTGTCACTGTGCGTGTCCTGTAGTCAGATAATGAAAAAGATTGTCTTTTTAAAGTAATGGAAGACATCTTTCCTATTTTTCTTGTCAGCCAATCCCTGACAGTTCATGGAGACAATGTTGACGGTGTCAGCCATTGTTAATAAGTGATAAGTTCTTGGGTTTAGACTCTACTGGGTACCAATACTGAAAAACAATCCTTGATGCAAGAAAAAGCTCTCGGTAAACACCAATCATTATATTGGTATAAATTTGATAAAAAATATGCCAACGGCAATTCAGCATAGAGTAAATTTCCAAAATAATGAATACAGTTGCTTCCATGTGGGTCAACATCATTCACACAGATGCCGGGACCTAGACACAGACACACGCACACTCACTCACATACATATTATGAGAACTTAGTCAACATAGTCACTTATAGGACCGATTCATGCGTTCCTTATTTATTAATTATAAATTGGATTTTCAGCCTATTTAATACATCACAATACAGTCTGTACAAACATGATATGCGATGTCTTACAATATGTTAAAGCGATTTATTGCTTATGGAGGGGGGAAAAAATAGAATAGTAAAAAAACATTGGTGGGCATACACACGTAAACACGTCCTCATAGACGCATGCACATACATAGGCATATAATCCCAGTGACCCACTTGCATGTACTCTTAGTACAAAAAATAGGTAGATAGAAAATACAGATAACAAAAAAATGAACGAAAAAAAAAATATAAAAAATAAGCGTTCTGAGAACCCCGACATCTCGCCTTGTGGGGTGATCCGCTGAAGCTGCAGCAGTATTGAAAGCATAGGTCAATCCCGTGTAGAATTATGGCTGGATAGGTCAGTGCCATGGGATTACTGCTGCATAGGGCAGTCCAGTGCGAGATTAGTACTGGATAGGTCAGTTCCATGCGAGATTACTGCTGGATAGGCCAGTCCTGTGTAGGATTACTGCTGGATGGGCCAGACCCGTGTGTTATTACTGCTGGATAGACCAGTCCCGTGTGGGATTACTGCTGGTAGTTCAGACCCATGTGGGATTACTGCTGGATAGGCCAGTCCCGTCTGGGATTACTGCTGGATAGTCGAGTCTCGTACGGGATTACTGCTGGATAGGTCAGTCCCGTGTGGGATTAATGCTGCATGGGCAGTCCAGTATGGGATTACTGCTGGGGAGGTCAGTCTCGTGTGGGATTACTGCTGGATAGGCTAGCCCTTTGTGGGATTACAGTGGGATAGGTCAGTCCCATGTAGGATTATGGCTGGGTAGGTCAAAGGCGTGTGGGATTACTGCTGGATAGGTCAGTCCCGTGTGGCATTACTGCTGGATAGGCCAGTGCTGTTTGGGATTATTGCTGGATACATTTTTGCTCAACAAACACCTTATCAATGGAAACGTACAAAGTCTAAACTGCGATAATTAGAACAAAAATCCATATTTAAAGATGTAATCAGCCTCAAAACGAATGGATTTTGTAAACACTCCCCTGTGCGGGTTTTTTCAGCAGGGAAGATTACCAAAGCCTCATATGTATTATATTTGATGATAATGGGATCGTCATATACAACGAATGCAAGAATATCTTGTCAGAGAAATTTGTAACTCTGCCTGCTTCGACGGCTTTTCTGTCTCGCCATTGAGTGCGTGTTGTACGTGGAGAGGAAAATGACGCCAATGCGTGAAGTATGAGTGACGTAGCGATAAAGATCAATTCCTTCTATTTTCTCGTGAATGATAGAAACAAGTTTAGTTTTTTTGCGGTCAAATGTGTTTCATTTTGTACCTGTTGTAACATATGTCACTTTCGCTGCGTTTGAGAGACATCGATTTCAGCCCAGATTTGAGGCTGATTACATCTTTAATGTCATATTTCTTAAATAGCACATGCACATCCTCGAATCACATTGATCTGATGTAGCAAGTGTCAAACTCATCTAATGAAAGCTGACAGGTTCAGCAAACTTTCCATGTACAGGAAACCCTCAAAATTTGAACAAAAATTAGTATTTCATCTCTTAAATAGCACAGGGACATTTTCTAATCATATGAAATATGTGTACCAATATACACATATTTATGTGTTTGTCGGACAAAAAACCTTATAATTGGCAAAGTCCAAAACCTCATAATTTGGACACAAATTAATATTTCATCTTATAAATAGCACAGGTGCATCCTCCAATGATAAGAATCATGTGTACCAAGGTTCATAATCATCCATTGAGAGCTGACAACTGCAGCAAACTTTCTTTGTTCATGTACATGTGTACATGTAGAATGCTTACATGTACAATTCTGCTAAACCAAAAACTCTTATCATTTGCCATAATTTTGACAAAAATTGATATTTCATCTCAAAAATAGCACAGGTACATCCCATAATCATACGAAATATGTGTACCAAGTTTCGTAATCATCCATTGACAGCTGACAACTGCAGCAAACTTTCTATGTACATGTAAATGTGTACATGTAGAGGCCTACATGTACAATTCTGCTAAACAAAAAGCTCTATCATTTGCCATAATTTGGACAAAAAATAATATTTCATCCCAATGACAGCTGACAACTCCAGCAAACTTTCTATTTACAGATGTAAATGTGCACTTCGGCTAAACGAAAAGCCCTATCATAGGGATTTTAACATTGCAGCACCGATGGAATCCCCCCAGGTGGAATACCCACCCCCCTATTTAAAAAAAAAAATTATTATATTTTTTTCTGAATTTGTCTAGATTTTTTTTGAATTTGCTAAACCAAAAAACTTATCATTTTCAGGCCGGGGACGCCGACACCGACATCCTCTTTCTCCCCTCACAAAATCTCCCCTTTTCTTCGTAAGGCGAGATAACAATTGGACATGAATAGATCACTACCACCGAAGCTACACTTACATGTAGCACTAACGCGCGGCACAAACAATCAATGCTTGATCAATAGTGAAGCTCAACTAGTCACGTGATCACGTATTTGGAATGGAGAAATAAAGCTGAAGCGCGCGACCAACAACAAAATTCAATTTCATGCAATTCGACCGAAATAGATATATAAATACGTACCTTATACCATGAACTTCATTAATGTATACACACAAACTCCTCACGAAGGCACAGAGGGTAGGACAAAATAAGTGACTCGGGATTGTTGTTGTTTCTCGGGACAAACATAACGTCCTCCCTGGTCGACTTCAGGTCACAAACCTCCATTGAAGTTTCTGGGTACAAGATTATCATCAGGACTTGACTTCCGGTGAACATTGATTGGCCATTATATTTGATTGGGCCAGAAATGGTCTATGCCGTAATTTAAAATGTTTCTATAATATTAATATTTGACTCTCATATATATCAAAACCACCATTTGTAGCCCAAATCGTAAACCTGTTTCAATTATGCCATTCAATCTCCGTCAGGAAGATGATACAACGTAGAAAACGGAAGTTTAAAACTAAAAGTTAGCTCCCCTGGCGGAGAGTTGTCCGCCCCTAGGAGAACTCTCCCACCTCATTCCAGCAGGAATACTATATAGGCTTAGTTCAAACCATTACTCGTCCTCTATTCTCTGTTGTACCTCGACCAGTACACATCAGGAAGGAAGTGTTTATACAACCTGGGTTGTTGTTGTAACGACCCTCAGTATCCTTATCGGTTTTGACTTGTGTTATTTCTTGTCGGAAATTCTTTCATTATTGTCGGAAATTCTTTCATTAGTTATGTCTGAGATTCCGATATCTACTGCATGTAATTCGTGTGTGAAATGGTGGTCCAGTTTGGACGCCCACACGGTTTGGTTTTCTTATAAAGAGTTGTGTTATCGGCGAAGTTCGCCGAGTGTATATTAGAGACCCGTTAGCGTGGGGAAATTTCGCCCAGGCTAGTCGGGCTTACCTTTGCAGGCGTCTGGCGACCTGTTTCTTTCGGAAGTCGACAGACGTCTGTTGGGAATTGCTTGTAATTGACCTGAATGCTATCGAAGTTACGTTGCAATTATATAAATGTTTCCCATTGTCTTAGTAATCAGAACTCGCCCGCCTCTATAAATATACTAGCGGGACGGTTCTACGTCTAGTTAGACAGCCTACATGTCTAGGTTTGGCTATGTATGCAGTCAAACCCCTTTCCTTTGTCTACTTCGACAAAGACTCCTCTAACCTGTCGTGCCTTAGCAATCCATTGTTCTCGTCGGACAATGAAATGCAGTGGGTTCGCATATCATGCTCGACCTCTCCTTTGTCTTTTTGTTTTCACACTCCGTTACCTAAACGGAATAAACGTGTCTTGTCTGTTCGCAGTTCTAAATTCGGTTCTCGTTTTATGGTGGGTTATTCAGACCTACCATTGAGTGTCAAAATTGCTCTTGCGGTTTCGTTTATCGATGAATCAGCGATTCTATAATAGCGAAATGACATGTTACGGGACTTCAATTAGGATTGAGTTGGGGTGACAAATAGAAACATTATTTATAAATGTTTAATTTGTATTGGAAATATACTGAAAGTATTCACATTGACGAGGATGGTCACAAGTGATGATCTAAAAGACAAACCATTATTTTCATCTCATCAAATATTCTCAACTAGACTATTATCAGGTATGAGGTCAAACTGATATAATGGTGGATTGAGACCGGTTGACTTGGTAACAGATAGAAACATTGTTTATAAATGTTTGATATTTCAATCAATTTCCATCGTTAAATATCCAATCTGTCGACGATTATTGCTTATTAAAATAGTGCATACTGCTTACGAAATCGGTGAGAATTAGACCGGGAATTCTAGTTCTATTTTTCGGCCCTCCCGTTCTCCGGTATGCCGTTCTCGTACTTCGACTCGACGTTTTTCCTACACCGGTCTCGTCGAGTTCATCTGTGATTCCTTTTTCTTCAGTGTAAAGTTAGGAACATACGTCAATGATGGTTTTACGGATAATTTGGATGCGCTTTTAGCGTTGCTGCCGGATATGCCGTCTACTTCGAATAATCCTCGTATTAAATGTCAGACGAAGGAATACTTCCTCGCCGTATGTTGTCTCACCTATGTCATTTTTGTCAATGGTTCGATGGTGATTAAATTAATATTTTGGGGATAATTTTCTTTCACATTTCTGTCTTGTCAAAATTTTGTTTGGGCAAATTTGTAGACTTCACATGGTCTGTTTTTCCATCTGCCATGTGTTTATTGTCTTCGGACGTACGTCGCGAAATAAATTGGCTCTTGTCGGAGTTTTCAAAATTCTTATATCTTGAAATTATTACCCGATATATTTTCTAAAGTCAATATTAATCTCGGGCTTATCTGATAACACAGTCCGGCGTGATGGAGACAATGTGTATTCAATATCACGTCTTCACACGAACAATGAGTTCGACCCGCTGTGTTTGGTGTGGGTTTTTACGGGCTCTCGCGACCTCGTTTTTATTGCTCAATTGGTGACAGATTCGTACTCAGTTCCCGGCATTTCTGTAAGTCTACCTTTTAGTGCTGAGATTTGAAGGCCGATGGTGATCTCTACAATAAACGATCAGGTTTGGTTTCGTTGATTCATGAATTTTATGCATTGAGTTTGTGTATATCTCAAGTAGGGTTGTAAATAGTATCCTCATCGGCGGGGGTTTTCGTTTCTTCCCGCCGGAGAGATCTGATACTTTGTTTGCAGCCGTCAAATTTTCATGTTGTTGTTGTTGTGTCTGTTCGGACTTGCAGTTTTGGTTGGTTCACCTTGGTCCTACCAAAATGTAATCTCTTGTTATATATTCGGGATATTTGATATCCTGTATTCAAGAGAGTCCTGACAGAGGTTTTATGTCTTTCATACTGACATGAATATGAAGCATGATTGTTGCGTTTGTGTTACGTAACCACAACTCAACCCTATTTACTTCGACCCTGTGTCGCATCTTAATGAGCTTCTTTACTGATCTCTTTATGTAATTAAGGGTGTGTCGAACAACAATGAGATCACGTGCTGGTTTACGTGAGTGAGTAAACCTATTCACCCACTTATGCTGGTTTACGTGAGTGAGTAAACCTATTCACCCACTATGTGAAAGTGTGATTTTCTTGAAACACAATTGTCTGATTATTACATTGCTTGTTTTATTTCACACCATGTTGGTTCCATCTGTATACTGTATTACGCTTATAATTCAGATGGAGTTATGCACTAATTTTAATTTCTTCCATATGAGAAAATTTAAAATTACTAGCGTGAGTGGGAAGGTTGGCCGGCCAAGGATCAAGCCTAGTGACACGTGAGTCTTGAAGTCTTCTATGGTTTCTTTCTACCAGGTATGTATTACCGGTACAGTGTTCTTCTCGACAAATTGTTCGTGCTAGGTCATTTCAAATTATAAATTTTGAATAACCTCACTTTCCTGCCGGCGAGAGACTTAAATGTATTTCCTCTCTTCGGGAATTTAAATTCTTTAAGGATCTTTCTTGGTTACCTGGAAAATCTTTGTTCTGGATGTCGGTTGTGTGACTATTTGGTTATTAATAGTAACATTGTGGTAAATGTTTTATATTCTCTCCATATAAAACTCCAGTACTGAATCTCATGTACAGGAGACAAATTACATCGGGAGAGGTCATAATGTAACCATGTTCATTGATACATTATTCATGTTCACTGACACAAAGATCCATAATCCCATTTATCTCATTGAGCTTACATTTGGTGATTAACGCTACAAACATTTAATATGTTCATCTCTACTGCGTTTAAAGAGAAGGGAAATTATTATAATCGACTTCGGGGTTACTGTTGCAACGCCCTTCTGTTACGTCGTGTGCTTTTATAAGTTGTATCCTGCTCTATGATGAGCATGTATATACATTAAGTTGTTGTGAATGAGGAAACCACTACGTTGTTTATCATATACAACGTTTCTCGCATTTTTCACATTACGCTTTCCTATTACACCTTGACATGTTCACTACACCGTCATGTGTCTCTCATACGCCTGTGCAATAACGCCGTTTGTCACGTCATTTCTTCATTTGCGAGTTGCATATTTTATATCCATTCATCGGCACTTCCTTTGATTCTCCATCGTCGATCGCCGGTGGAGGGGAAGTCCGTTCGTTTGGCGTCAACTTTCCACTTGTATCAATTCCTCTCGGGTTTTTCACAATGTGATTTACTTAGGTTCGTCTTTACTCTACGAAGAGAGTTCTGTCCAGACCTTGCTGTTTCCAGTCTGGAGTTCAGAATATCAAAATTGTATTGGAATCAGCAGTATTTGGTTAAATACTGTTATATGGAATAGGTCTTTGGATTGTGGACATGGATATTCTCTGAGGACGACGGCGGGATTGTGAATGACGGACTAGTCGCCTTTAATTGAATTCAGCACAGTGTTAACACAGAGCCATGTTGACTTTATCACACTAACATTATGTTGAGATCCAGTTACCTTAGGATTGTGCTTGATCAACACAATGTCTTCGTGGTGTACTTGTGGGACAGTTTTTCTGACTTTCTCCATCAAGTACTTTATTCCTATATTAACCGTTACACCAATGGTTAGACTTTGACATTATGGTTCTGTCATCAACCTTAAGGTTGTTTATTATATGTAGGATCTTACTCACTACGTTCCTATATTTGTCCTGGTGCCGAGGACGTGATCGTTCCCGACTCTATTCCCCTCGTAATTGACTTCATCCTTCACCTTCACCAGGATAGGGAGTTTCATATTAGCACCATGGAAGGCTGTCGATCTGCTGGCATGAATTGAATAGTGTGTTACGTCTTACCTTGGGTTCCGACATTAGCCTTAACGATAATATCTCTGCTCTTATTCACGCCTTCGCATTACAGTCGCGTTGTACTCGCCAACTGTTACCGAAATGGGATATCGGTGTGGTTCTGTGTGCTCTGATTATACCACCTTTTTGAACCCTTAGAGTCCGCGTCTATAAAAACTGTGTCTTATAAGACGGCCGTCGTGGCGGCGTTTGATTTGGCGTCCAGACTGTCTATACTTCATGCTCTTGAAAGATCTTCTATGACCTGGACAGCGGATCGGTCCTGCATTTCTTTTCGGCCCATTCCTGATTTTATCGCCAAAATGAGTCTGTTCGTTCAGGTCCGTGCGCTCAACGTCGTACACCTTTCCTGCGTTGTCAGACTTTGTACATGGACTCGAGGACGATCTTCTGCTATGTCCTGTTCGAGCCATCCGCCACTATCTTACTCGTGCCGATCCGTTCGCGGCTCTCGGCTACGGTTACTCTGTCCCTTCGCCTATCAGCAAGGCTTGACTTAAAAAAAAAAAAAAAGAAAGCCGCATAGTTGAAGAAGACCATATAATAGTCTTATCAATTGGCAGAAGGTAGATATACCATTGACGCCCCACTACTATCTTCTGCTTCTTCTAATGTGATTCGTGCCATCGCTGCGTCATGGCATGTATGGAAGAACTGACCCTTCATGACATTGTCCTGTCTTGTGCCTGAACAATTAACTCCACGTTCACTAATATCTGTCTGAGGGATATGACAGTGCAATCAATAGTGTGACCACGCTTGGGCCACTGTGGCTACCCAGCACGTTGTGAGTAATTTCAGAAAAAGAAGGGGCGGGCGGCAAAATGGTCACCATCGCAGCAAGACAGCCATCTTGCTGTATCATCTCACCTCATCTCATCTCAGTCATATTATTATTATTACATATATTATATGATAAGAGGCATCTCAGAAGGTAGAAATAAGTCAGTTGACCGGCCGTGGATTCTATTATCACCAATGAAGGCCTAACACCAGGATAGGGTTCACTCCTAACTGAAATTTGCTTCTGTTCTTCAGAAACTGACTTCCTTCTAGATGTCTCAGCTGGGTCTCCTGTGCCTCAACTCACAAGACACCCGCTCCTGGCCTAGTGTCAACAGTAGTGAAGAAAGTACAGAGAGTTGAAGAGTGCGCGGCTCACCCAGGGAGCAAGCTTGGCAATTCCAACGCATCTAATTTCATCACTCCTAGTATGGTGAGTTGCCCTCAAGAAGCTTGCGGTCTGAGAGTGGTGTGGACTTGGTACCTTCCAAGTTTTGGGCACCGCGTTCCCCTTTACTTACGGTTGGATCAAGGATCTCCCTGTATGCAATGGCTGTGACGGAGATTCCCCCCTAGTCATACAGTGTCTACCATGAGGACCTACTTGTCGCCTAGGGTGTCCGGGTTTC